>JAJIBD010003400.1:0-100929 GCA_021461705.1 Cryptotis parvus | reverse complement strand
GGGAGACACAGGTACACCCGGCAGAGGAGAAACCAGCATTCCCCGCTGAACCCCCCTGCACTCCATGGACCACGAGAGCAACTTCCGACCCGAGTCCACCATCCCGGATGGAGCCTGGGAGGAGCCCAGAGAAACCCCCACACCTTGCTGGCAGCGATCTGTGTCATAATCCACACTCTGCAGCTGGTAAGATCTCCCCACAGCATATTAATCCAGTCTCCAGCCCACAGATTAATCCAGTCTCCAGCCCAGCTTGTCAGAAACCCAGCCTACAAGGACCCGCGCCTGCAGAGACCCGCCTTCAGAGGAGAGTATTTCAAACCCAGGAATGCTTGAGCCTAAGACACAGGTACACCACCAGTAGAGGAGAAACCAGCTTTCCCCGCGGGGCGCGGTCGCTGCAAGGCTGCGCGATTTACCTCCAACGCGATTTACCTCCAAACTACCACAAATATCCTACACACCCTCTGAGAGAGTCCCACAAAGTAATGAGAATATAGTGCCCGCGATGGCAGAGCCTGGCAAGCTGTCCGATGCGTGTTCGATATGCCAAATCCAGTAACAAAAATGTTTATTTTCCTGACCCCGAAAGAGCCCTTAATACGGCAGCAGTAAGAAAGGCAAACAAGCAGTGCCTGATAAAATTTCAAGGCTGTCCTAGGCTGCCAAAACGAAGAAGGACTAAAATGACTGTCTGTACTTTCAATGCACGTACACTGGCAACGGAAGCATATATTGAGGATCTGATGCTGCAAGCAAGAAAGATCAAGTACGACATCATTGGTCTGACTGAGACGAGGAGGCGCCAGTCGCATCATGCTGTATTTGACACCGGAGAAGAATTGTTCCTTGGAACATGTGATGAAAGAGGCGCCGGTGGCGTTGGTGTCCTTGTCAACACGAACATGGCTGTCAACATTGATTCATTTGAATGCCTAACAAACCGAATAGGACGATTACACTTGAGGAGATGTGGCCCACTGCCAGCAATTTCTATCTTCATTGTCTATGCACCAACATCCACATACAAAGAAGATGAAATTGAGAAATTCTACATGGAATTGGAGGAGTTCTATAAAAAAGATCACACCTTCTACAAGATCATAGTCGGTGATTTTAATGCCAAGATAGGACCGAGAAGATCGGCTGAAGAACTCCACATCGGGACCCATGGCCTAGAATGGAACGAACAAGGTGAGAGACTATCTGGAGTTCATCATGTCCACCAAGACTATTCATGGGAACTCACAGTTTCAGAAAGCTGAAGTGAAACGTTGGACATGGGAATCTCCTGGCGGACAGTTCCACAAATGAAATTGACCACATCATCTTCAATCGACGGTTTTGTCTGACCGATGTTGCTGTCGTCCCCAAATTCCACACAGGATCGGACCACCGCCTCCTTCGTGCAAAATTCTACTTCCCGCAACGGGGAGAAAAGGCTGCAAAGTTTAAGAAGAGAACTCCCAGAACGACCACCAACTGGGAACTCTTTGGCACCATTGCGGCAACATGGGAAGATACCATCATTGATGACATCGATGAAGAATACAACCGACTGGTTCAGCACCTCCATGATTGTGCGAAGAATGCCGAGAGAGAGAAAGACACAAAAGGACGCTTGTCTTCAGAAACTCTTGAGCTCATTCGCCAACGTGGCAAGGCGCGAGCCTCAGGAGACCTAATGCTAACGCCCAAGCTTGCTAAACAGTGCAGAGAAGCGATAAAAGCAGACCTCAAAGACAGAAGAGCAGAAATACTGGAAGATGCAGCAGAAGCCGGGAAAAGTATTCGCACTGCCCGCCTGTCCTTCGCCAACTATAAGACCAAGATGACTGCCCTCCGACGCCTGATGGATCTATCACATCTTCCAGAAAGGCAATGGAGAAGATTATCCAGGACTTCTACTCAAATCTCTTTGATAGCCACATCCACCTGCCCACATACCAAATTCCACAGGATGGATATGTCATTCCCAACGTTCTCCCTTCTGAAACCGACATGCCATCTCATCGGTAAAGAAGGGAACAGCACCAGGCCCAGACAAAGTCAGACCCGAACATCTGAAGAATCTGCCGTCGGTACTCATCAATACACTAGCTTGGCTCTTCACACGCTACCTGTCCGAATGCAAGGTGCCCTCCCAATGGAAAAACCAGCAGGACAGTTCTACTGTTCAAGAAGGGAGACATTCATGACATCGGGCAACTATCGCCCCATCTGCCTGTTGTCTGTCATCTACAAGCTGTTTACACGAGTCATCCTGAACAGGATTAGCAGAACACTAGATGAAGGTCAACCATGCGAGCAAGCAGGTTTCCCGGAAAGGATTCAGCACAATCGACCATATCCACACAGGAACCAAGCTCATTGAGGTTTGTAGGGAGTACAAGATGCCACTCTGTCTCACGCTCATTGATTTACAGAAAGCCTTTGATTCTGTGGAGACTGAAGCAGTCATCGAAGCCCTAGTCAAACAGGGTGTTCAAACCCAATACATCAAGATCCTTCGTGAGCTGTATTACGGATTCACCACCAGGATCTCACCATTCTACAAAAAGAAGTGATCATTGATGTCAAAAGAGGGGTTCGACAGGGGTGATACCATCTCACCAAAACTCTTCAGTGCCACCCTCGAGAACATCATGAGACAATTAGAATGGGAAGGAATGGGAGTGAAGATAGATGGTCGGCAACTACACCACCTCCGCTTCGCTGATGACATCGTTCTAATAACACCAAACATTAGCCAAGCGGCACAAATGCTGGCTGGACTTTGACCGAGAATGTGGAAAGGTAGGTCTACAGCTGAATCTGAAGAAAACTATGTTCATGAGAAATGAACTAGTTCCAGAGGCCCCATTCACTCTCAATGGAACAAACATCTCTGAATGCAGCAGTTATGTGTACCTAGGTCGAGAAGTCAACATGATGAACGACCTAAAACCTGAGCTGCGCAGGGAGGAAGAGAGCGGCATGGAATGCCTTCAAAGGTATCGAAGAAATAGCTAAAAAGGACAAAGAACCTCCGGCTCCGGGCACATCTCTTCGACTCCACCGCTTCTCCCTGCATTAACATACGCCTCAGAGACCTGGGCCCTACGAAAGCAGGATGAGAATGCTATTCGGGTCTCCCAGAGAGGCATCGAAAAGAGCTATGCTTGGAATATCACGCCTCACTCAAGTGAGAGAAGGAATCCGGAGTTCTGACCTCCGTCGCTATTCCAGAATCAGGGACGCTGTCTCGTTTGCCAAGGCATCGAAAATCAGATGGGCTGGACATGTAATGCGATTTGGAGACAACCGCTGGACTAGAGCCGTTACCGACTGGATCCCACGGGATGTCAAAAGATCACGTGGCCGCCCACCTACAAGATGGTCAGACTTCCTTGTTAAGACCCTGAAGGAACGGTTTGAGGCTCTTCATATTCCTGAATCAACCAGATGCCATTGGGCTACATTGGCACGTGATAGGGTCCAATGGAAATGTTACTGGCGCCCGCTCGAGCAAATCGATGAATAACGGGATTCAAGTGATGAAGTGATCAAGTGAAGTTCTCAGGGGACCATAGGATACCAGGGTGTCGAATCCGGGACTGGCCCGGGTCAGCTGCGTGCAGGGGAAACACCCTACTTGTGTAAGCACGCTCTGGCCCCAGTTTAGATGTTCTTAATAGAATATATTTGAGTTGTTTTTAATGTGTTCCCTTCCTTTGGTAAGTGGCTGCTCTGTGTATTCACTCTTTATTGCTGCCATGTCTTCCTTTTGAGAGCAAGCAGTCTGCAGAAGCCCTTTATCATCACATAGTGCAAGGATTATTAGAACACAGAGAGCCTTGTTGTTGGAGCTGTCCGATGGGGTGGGTAATGAGAGGGGAGGGCTTCTGCCTGCCTCAGAGGGATTTCCTGAACAATTAGCATGGAGTTGTATTGTGCTTCTGGTTTGAGTTACACAGCTAATGCTGTTCTGCAGAAAAATGGGAAACGACTTGTGATGGCAACAGTTTTGATATTCCTTAGTATTATTTTCTTGACTGTTATCCATTAAGTTCTTTGATATTGCAGTGTGTTAAGATGGCATTTTTAGATAATCTATAAATTCATTTTGTTGTGTGTGTCTGTAGATATACTATATAGTCTGTAGATATACTATATAGTTATTAATTCTAGGAAAATTTTAGAATTACACAGTTTATTTTACATTTTTCTGGGAAAGATTTAATGTTAGGAGATTAATTATAAATTACACTTAAATACTTTTAGTTCTGGGGTTATGGAGTCTAATTTCATTGTCTTCACTTTATTCTACATGTTGGCTATAAAAAAATTTCACAAATAACCATGAATCATCATGAATTATGCGCTGGGGGGGGATACTTTAAAAATAATCATGTGCTTTTTTATAGTTGAAACCCTGGGGAATGGCCTCTGTTTTACGTGTCACATAGATTGAGTGTGTAAAAGCCCATGGTAAAATATCTATGGTGTGGCATTGCTTAATGTGTTGTGGAGTGTGGAGACTCTATCGGTCATATTTCATATAGTAGAAAACAAATCTTTTTTAAATTTTAATTATTTTTTATTTTTTTTATTTATTTTTGACAATTACAAAAATGTTCATGTTTGGGTTTAAAGCCATACAGTGTTTCAGCACCCATCCCTCCACCAGTACCCACCTCCCATCACCAATGTCCCCAATACCCTCGCCCCCCCCTAGAATAAATTTTTAGTTTGATAAGTCAAACAGCTGTTACATTTTTTTTAAATTGAAAAAGAATCTTAGGTTTTGAGAAGATAAACTCAATTCATTGTTTTGTTAGCAATTTTTGTTGAGAAGCCAGGAGACCTTGGTCAGTGAGTCCTTCTTAGCCTCATCTGGCTAATGTGGTTCAATATTCATGTAATGATTACCTTGATCATTGTAATCATTTTGCGATTATTGTTTTGTGTGGCTAGTCCACTGCCTGCGCGCTTCTTTTCCTCTCTGTGCCGGGATTGAAACCAGGATCTCACATGCATTATATTCCAAGGTTTGTATTTTTTTCCTTCTAATCCTGATTGACCTTAAACATTTTAATTTTGTTCATTATTAATTTTTTTATTATTTTGGGGTGTCCCAAATGCTGATCAGGGTGCTATAAGAAGGTAATTCCTGCCAGTACTTGGCCAGTGAGGCCAGCAGTCCAATCCCAGGGGCCAGGTTGTAGTGCTCCTTGGGCCTTGTGGTGCCAGCTGTACTGTTGCTCCTTTTTTTTTTGTTGTTGTTGCTTTTTTTGGGGGTCACACCTGGCGGGCTCAGGGGTTACTCCTGGCTCTGCACTCAGAAATTACTCCTGGTGGTGCTTGGGGGACCATATGGGATGCCGGGGATCGAACCCGGGCCGGCAGGGCCGGCTGCGTGCAAGGCAAACGCCCTAACACTGGGCTATCGCTCCGGCCCCCCTGTACTGTTGCTCTTATGCCAGCTCGTGGCTTTAAAAAAAGTAAAAATAAAAAAGTACCTAAACTGTTTCATCTTTCACATATGGCATTTTTACCCACATGAGATTGTGAAAATGTTTGACAGACATAGGTGAGAATGAGGGGAAATTGGATTTCATGGTCTTAATGGCCACTCTACTTCACTCTCTTTTTTTAGAAATTTTTTGTTTTTGCTTTTTGGGCTGCACCCAGCATTGCTCAGGGGTTCCTCCCGACTTTGCACCATAGGAATCACCTATGGTGGCATTCAGGATGCCTGGGGTAGAACCTGGGTCGGCTGCATGAAAGGCAAGCGCATGACCTGCTATATTGTCTCGTGGGCCCCTGTTCTTAGAAATCTCTTCTATATTACCCAGCCTTTAATCTTTCTTTTGTTGCTCTTTTTTTCTGTTTCTCTTCTTACTACATTTTGTTTTGATCTGCCACATCCACTTGCCCACATACCAAATTCCACAGGATGCATATGTCATTCCCAATGTTCTCCCTTCTGAAATCCGACATGCCATTTCTTCAGTAAAGAAAGGAACAGCACCAGGCCCAGACAAAGTCAGACCGAACACCTGAAGAATCTGCCGTCAGTACTCATCAATAAATACACTGGCTCGGCTCTTCACATGCTACCTGTCCGAATGCAAGGTGCCCTCCCAATGGAAAACCAGCAGGACAGTTCTTCTGTTCAAGAAGGGAGACATTCACGACATTGGCAACTATCGCCCCATCTGCCTGTTGTTTGTAATCTACAAGCTGTTCACTCGAAGTTATCCTGAACAGGATTGGCAGAACATTAGATGAAGGACGACAACCATGCGAGCAAGCTGGCTTCCGGAAAGGATTCAGCACAGTTGACCATATCCACACAGTAACTAAGCTCATTGAGGTTTGTAGGGAGTTCAAGATGCCACTCTGTCTCACGTTCATTGATTTAAAGAAAGTCTTTGATTCTGTGGAGACTGAAGCGGTTATTGAAGCCCTAACCAAACAGGGTGTTCAAACCCAATACATCAAGATCCTTGGTGAGCTCTATTACAGATTCATCACCAGGATCTCACCATTCTACAAGGAAGTGATCATTGATGTCAAAAAGAGGGGTTCGGCAGGGTGATACCATTTCACCAAAACTCTTCAGTGCCACCCTCGAGAACATCATGCGATTATTAGAATGGGAAGGAATGGGAGTGAAGATAGACGGTCGGCAACTACACCACCTCCGCTTTGCTGATGACATCGTTCTAATAACACCAAATATTAGCCAAGCAGCACAAATGCTGGCTGACTTTGATGGAGAATGTGGAAAGATGGGTCTACAGTTGAATCTGAAGAAAACTTATGTTCATGAAAAATGACTAGTTCCAGAGACCCCATTCACTCTCAATGGAACAGACATCTCTGAATGCAGCAGCTATGTGTACCTAGGTCGAGAAGTCAACATGATGAATGACCTAAAACCTGAGCTGTGCAGGAGAAAGAGAGCGGCATGGATTGCCTTCAAAAGCATTGAAGAAATGGCGAAAAGACAAAGAACCTCCGGCTCCGGGCACATCTCTTTGACTCCACCGTTTTCCCTGCATTAACACACGCCTCAGAGACCTGGGCCCTACGAAAGCAGGATGAGAATGCTATTCAGGTCTCCCAAAGGGGAATCGAAAGAACTATGCTTGGGATATCACGCCTCACTCAAGTGAGAGAAGGAATCTGGAGTTCAGACCTCCGTCGCTGTTCCAGAGCCAGGGATGCTGTCTCATTTGCCAAGGCATAGATGGGCTGGACATTTAATGCGATTTGGAGATGACTGCTGGACTAGAGCCGTTTCCGACTGGATCCCATGGGACGTCAAAAGATCACGTGGCCGCCCACCTACGAGATGTTCAGACTTCTTCATCAAGACCATGAACGAACGGTTTGAGGCTCTTCGTATTCCTGAAATAACCAGATGCCATTGAGCTGCACTGGCTCCTGATAGGGTCAAATGGAAATGTTACTGGCGCCTGCTCGAGGAAATCGATGAACAATGGGATGTCTAGTGATCTAGTGATCTAGTGGTCTGCCAAATATAATATAGCTCCTCCTCCCTCTTGTGATGGGATTATGGTGATCCCATCATGAATTTAAGTATTTCGGTTGAGAGTACATTCAGTATGTCTGAACTCCTACTGTACTACTGAACATCCTGATGTAAGTCAGCCTAACATATGTACAGAATAAGGAAACTGGCTTCCAGTCAGGAAGGTCATCTAACATAGAGCCTTTTGTTTAGTAACTACTGCATAGCTCCTGTCGTGATTGGATTTTTTGTCCTGAAAATGGAAACCCCGTAAGGGCCAATTAAACGGTGGCCAATTAAAACACCGTTGGCCCTTATTGAGCTGAGGTTGCCGCTGCTGCTCAGGAGGGCCTCAGACCAAGAGCACTAGCCGTGGACAAGACCAGAATTTGATGTCTGGGGGCCGGAGGTCCGCTGAGCAGCGCCAGGAGTAATTCCTGAGTGCAGAACCAGGAGTAGCCCCCTGAGTACCTGGGTGTGACCCCCCCCCCCCATGACTTCTGAAGTCTACTGAGTGCATATCATTTGCACACCTCCATAGAGTTAAAAAATGGCAAGTCAGGTGGAGACCACCAGCAACACAAAAGCACTTTGCCATTAAGAAAAGCCACCTACCAAGAAGGTGGTTGCATCGCTTTTTAACCCATTTCATGAAGTAAAGGGACAGTTTCCACGGAAAGTGCTTGTGGAGGGCTGTGCCCACAGCAGCCTGCTCCTCTCCCTGCTGACCAAGGAAGCGCTCAGCTTTCTTCAATGCTCAGCAAGATTTTTTTCCTTTTTGTTTTCACAGGAACTGTGTTTGATATGTATACAAAGCGAAAGGACATGTTTTCTTTCTCTTTAGGGAGCTTTTATAAAAAGCAAAAAGGTTTTGAATAAACTGCCACTTGCAAAACTGCAGTATGAGTGAGCATACCTTCCATTGATTTATTTTAGGCACTTTTATAGCTTTGAGCATCAACATCAGAGTCATCTAGAATGGAAGGCTAGACTTTTTTTCTCTGGTAGAGAATAAAGAATGTGTAGTAGATACTCTAGCAATTGAAATTATGTATGGACGCACATCCAGGAGGAGATTTTTATGTTTCCGGAGCATTCTCTTTGTGTGTGGCGAAATGGAGTCCATGATTACTTTTGTGCCTCAGCTCTGGTGGCGTCACAGGTCTGCGTTCTGGTTAGGTTGGATCAAAGAGCTGGCCTGCAGGTTGTATTTCATTTTTCCGTTTGGTGGGATGAAGTGCGGTTGTTTTGATGTTAGGTTTGATGGATTTGTTTGCCACTGCATTCATTAGCTTCACATCAAAAACCTGACAGGCTGTTAAATGAAACTTTGGCTTAGATTTTCAGCTTGACTGTTTGGAGACATTTGTGAAGATATTTTGTTTTTGTGTTGTAGCAGCCTCAAGCACTGTGATTGTCTCGGAGGGAAGAAAAAATTATTTACTGTACTGACTTTCTTGAGTTTAAAAGAATCATTGTCTTGGGGACAGTCATACCTAACCCACACTATTAGAGGTAGTTTATTTATGACAGAATGTGGGTGCGAGAGGCTTATCAGTGGCACAATAATGTTACCTTCTTACAAGGCAAGATTAGACTTGGTGACTCAAAAGATAGGTCTAATTTTGTATGGAGTGCTATTAAGCAGATCTCTATTAACCTAATAAGCTAGAAGGTTGAAAAACTTCACTGCAGAGTTGAAAATGTTCTCTTATGAGCTTCAGGAGTGTGATTTCACTATCTAATTTTAAAGCATTCTGACATTTGAATACTCAGACATTTGAACAAGTTTAAAAAGAGATGATAGAATTTTGAAATTGATTTCCCTTTAATCTGGAAGGAATTTCCACTACTAAATTGTCTTGCATACAGGAGCTGTGCTATGGATTCATTCTATTTTATATTTCAATCCTTCTGTAAAATTAGGTTTGCTATTTCTTTAATAAGGTAGCATTCTTCCCCCAAAACCTTTAATCTTGGGCAGTCTTTATTAAAACAATCAGGAGCCAGTTTAACAGTGAGTCTCCGGGTTATATCTTAATATACTTTAGAGCACAGACTATGAGTACAGTGACATTTCTTTTTTCTTATGGCATGTGAAAAAAGAAAGAAAATATAGGCTATTTTGCACACTGCTCATTTAACAGTTCTTGGCAGTCTTATTGCAAGTGTATAATACGGCATATATAATGGAACTTCTGAACATAGTCCACATTAAAAAAAAAATTTCCCCCCTCCCCTTTGCCTCTACTTCATTTGCTGGGTGTAGGTAGTACAATATGAATAGCCTGCAGTGCCTTTTTTATAGAGCTCCAAGGGAAGGAGAGAAAAGATTCCTATAAAGGCATGTGCTTTGGAACTTAACACTTTTTTTTCTTTTTGGGTCCCACCCAGTGATGGTCAAGGGTTACTCCTATCTCTGCACTCAGGAATTACTCCTGGCAGTGCTCGGAGGGCCATATGGGATGCTGGGATGGAGCCCAGGGGGCCATGTGCAAGCAAATGCTCTGCCCGCTGTGCTAGTGCTCCAGCCCCCAGAGCTTATAAGTTGAACTGGAAAGTTTGGTATTCATATATCTGGCATGGCACTTAAAGTAAAAAATTTTCACATTAGACCTCCATTTTATTCTGGTTAAGTATTGAGTTGTGATATTTAGAAAAACTGAGACTTCCGGTAGTGTTGCAGAAAGCCAGCTGATTAGTGTATAATGACTGCAGGTGAAATATCTCACAACTGGGGAGCCCTGTTTCATACTTTGCTAAGTGTGCAGTAGCTGGGTTATGGAATTTGTATGCAAGTAGGCATATGTGTTGCATCACCGCTTTTGCTAACCAGGAGTCAAATGATCTGTTCTTTAGGTTTTAAGTTGTGAGTAACTAGGGGCTGCAGAGACTGCACAGTGGGTTTGGTGTACCCTCTGTGTGAGGGGGGCCTGGTTCCATCCCCTGCTCTGTAGCCAGGAGCAGCCCCCGTCACCATCTGGAGTAGCCCCTGGCCTCCTTTAGGTACGGCTCCTTCCAGAGGAAGCACAATTCATGTTTTTTGAATACTTTGCAAATAATACTGAGAAAAATTCGTTTGTCTTTATTCTGCTTTTCATAGAATTTATTAGTGGCGATGATCAACATTCTCGGTCAAAGTTAGCCAGCATTTGTGCCGCTTGGCTAATGTTTGGTGCTATTAGAACAATGTCTTCAGCAAAGCGGAGGTGGTGTAGTTGCTGACCGTCTATCTTCACTACCATTCCTTCCCATTCTTGAAGAAATGGGAGCAAATCGATGAATAACGGGATGTCAAGTGATCAAGTGATCAGCAGTTGTCCTTGATCTGGGCATTTTTGTCACTATGTTCTTTTTCTCCCTAGGTCCTGTCTCCTCCAGTTCCTTCTGCCTTTAGATTATCGCTTTTATTTACTCTTAGTATTATTGCAGTTGCAACTCCTTGAATATTTCTGTTTCCTTCTCTGTGGGGAAGGTTGAAGGGAGCCAGTCCAGGGCGTCATCGTGTCACACATTCATTCTACTCCTAAACCACTAGCTCAGGAGGTTTTCACTATTCTTCATCAAATTGTGAATATTTGAGCACTTCTGTTTTATCTCTTTTCACAATTTCTTTAGAAAGTTGCTTATGGTTATTTAATCACTTGAGTACTACATTGATTTCTGTTTTGTTTGAAACTTTTTATTTTTTATTATTTTTAAAAATATTTTATACCACCGTCAGATACACAATTACAAGATGTTCATGTTTGAATTTTGGTTCTACAGTGTCCCAACACCCATCCCTCCACCCCTGCCCATCTCCCATCACCAATGTCCCCACCTCCCCCTCTTCCCCCAGGCTGCCTCCATGGCAGTTTCTTTATCTCCTTTCTCTCTCTCTCCTTCTTGCTTCCCTTTCTTACACATTGTAGATTGTAATATATTCTAGAACATGATTGGTTCCACTAGTTTGATGTACCGGGTCCGGACAACAAAAATGGTGGTTATAATGGTGAGTGAGTCTCATCTGGCTGCTTCCAAGGCCCTACAGAGGTGATGGGCCCACTCCCAAAACCCATCTTGCCTCCTGGGAGCCTCATGGTCAGCTGAGCTAGGGAGAGCCGGATGGCAGCTCTCCCCCATGCTTCTGAGTCTCTGCATCATGGCTGAGAGCCCTGAGGCAGTTTGTGGGTGGGGCCACCAGGCATCCAGGATGGGTCAGAGAGGGAAGGGGTATCCCAGTTCTATCTCTAGGAACACCTGGTAACTTCTGCCTCTGAGAGCCACCTACCTGGGCTCGAACTCGGCTGCTCTGAGCTGTTCTTGAGATCAGCGCTCTCTTGCATGGATTCTGATGAGCTGTGGGGTTTGGACCGCGAAAATGGCGACTATTATGGTGAGAGAGTCTCATCTGGCTGCTTCCGAGGTCCTACAGAGGTGATAGGCCAACACCCAAAACCCATCTTGCCTCCTGGGAGCCTCATGGTCAGCTGAGCTAGGGGAGAGCTGGATGGCAGCTCTCCCCTGTGCATCTGAGTCTCTGCATCATGGCCGAGCCCCGAGGCCGTTCGTGGGCAGGGCCACCAGGCCTCCGGGTTGGGTCAGAGAGGGGAAGGACTATTATGGTGAGCGAGTCTCATCTGGTTGCTTTGGAGGCCCTACAGAAGTGATGGGCCCACTCCCAAAAACCTATCTTGCCTCCTGGGAGCCTCATGGTCAGCTGAGCTAGGGGAGAGTCAGATGGCAGCTCTCCCCCATGCGTCTCTCATCTTTCTCTCTATCTCTATTTCTGTCTCTGTATTTCTCTCTTCTCCTACACTTTTTGACTTACCTTACAGTTTATGATGCAATTATCTATGTGTATATTTAGTAGTGAGTTCTAGTTTGACATTATAGTTCCTCATTCCCCATCTACCTACCTAGTTTGTTACTACAATGATCATTATTGTGTACAGATATGAAAGATCCTGGCAAGGACCTGGTCTTAGCTTGTTATCTAAGCCTCTTGCGTGGCTGCGCACTGTCACAGCTGTGAGTCTGGTCTGCCCCTTGCCCAGTTCATCTCTATTGTCACTATTTTTGGCATATCGAATACACCACGGGTAGCTTGCCAGGCTCTGCCATGGCTCTGGGTTCATCCCAGAGGGCCCAGTCTTTTCCTATGTCAGATCATCCACCATCCAGGGCCCACAGGCAGAGCTCTGGGGGCGTGGATAAGCCTGTCTCCTGTCTGCCACCTGCCAACGCAGCATGGCACCACAGCCACACCTGCAACACCTCGAGGGGCAGATACATTAATTTCTGACATTCCTTCCTTGACTCCTTGCCCCCCCACCCCCTTGTGCCTGCTGCCTTAAGCAGGGCTTTGTATACATGACTGGCTGTGGTGCTCCTTCAACCCTGGTGCTCATGGGGGTTGGTACTTGTTTGGTTGAGGCCTGAAGCCCTGTAGTGGTGGTTTTCATACACATGTTCCCTGGGGTTCTCTCCCAGTTGAGACACCAGTTCTGTTAGTGCCTGCCCTGGCTTGCTCAATGCTTCCACACATGCTCATGAGAGGCTGCATTTCCTGTCATGGCACAAGTCATGGTGCTTCTCGGACATTGCATCCATGTTTTTTTCTTTTTGGGTCACACCTGGTGATGCTCAGGCCTGACTCCTGACTTTTTGCTCTAGGATCTCTCTTGGTGGGACCTTGGGGACTTATGGGGTGCTGGGGATTGAATCCAGGTTGGCTACATACAAGACAAGCTCCTTACCCACTATTCTATCTCTCTGGCTCCCTAATTTAGATTTATTTTTGTCAGTGATTTTTAATGTTTCTGCCTTTTGTAAAATCTTTTTGGGTCGCACCTGGCAATGCTCAGTGGTTACTCCTGGCTCTGCACTCAGGAATTATTTCTAGTGGTGCTCGGGGACCATATGGGATGCCTGGGATCGAACCTGGGTCTGGCCTCATGCAAGACAAACGCCCTACCCTCTGGACTATTGCTCTGGCCCCTTATGTTTCTTTTTGTTTTGTTTTTGGGTCACACCTGAAGATGCTCAGGGCTTGCTTCTAGCTGTTCTTGGGGGACCATCAGGAGGCGAGGGGTGGAACCAGGTTGGCTACATGCAATGTAAGCACCCACATGCTGCACTATTGCTGTGGCCCCTCATGTTTTTGTCTTATGAGTAGAGAGCGTATCTTGTGATAGTTTTTTTAAATTTATCAACACTTCTATGATCTACAAGAGGATTATTTCATGGTGCAGTCTTTACTGTATGAATAACTTGTTAATTAACTGACTGCTTATTATTTGATTTTAAATTACCTCTCAAAAGATGTATATGGTTTTTGATGAAATGTAGTAACTGGAAGGAAAAGCTGGTTCAAGGAGGATTAGCGGAACTTTTAAAGTGGGTTCTGAACTTTGATGTAACTGCATTGTGGCATTTTAGGGGGCTCTGTTCTATACTGACCGTGGTCCGGCACACTCCTAATGGTTCTCAGAGGACCTTGTTGTTCTGGGGATGAGACCTGTGTCTCCAGCATGTAACACATGTGCTTAGCATGTGTTGCACTCTCAGGTGGTTTCTTTTCTTTTAGTGGAGGAGTTGAACAGGAAGGACTGCTAAATAAGGCATCCTTGCAGGTCCTTGCTGGCTGCTGTTGAAACAAGAGCTACAATGCCGGTGTGAAGCTTTGAATGGAAATTTTGCTTTCCTGATCCTTTGATAGAAACTCTTTGAATCAAAAGAAAATCTTAATGGGATTTCACCGAGGTCAGTAGCTCTAGTCAGCCTTTAGTCCTGGATCCTGTTCTCCCTCTGCTCTGAGCAAGGGGATAGAAAGGTGAGCGCACCTCTTGTTTTATAGAACCACTGGTCCCAGTTTAGCCTGGGCCTTCCTTCAGGAGTCTGTAGTCCTGGGGACTGGCTCTCTGCCAGGGTCCTTTCTCTGACTGAAAGCTGGAAGTAGTCTTTGGCTGAATCAGGGTTTGATATTTAGGTATCAAAGAAATTAAAGCTAAAAAATGCACTGTGGTCAATCTGTTACTGTCTTAATAGTTCCAAACCTTGCCAATGAAAATAATCTGAATTCTAGGTTGTTCAAGGAGAAAAGATGACTCCAGATAGCAGACCCTAAAATGCCTCGTAACGTAGAATACTAGTACTCAGGTCTCTCCTTTCAGCTGAAGGAGAAAAGAAAAAAAATTTTCTTTTCTCCCTTACTGACTGAGGCCACTCATACTTTTTTTGCCTCCTTCCAAGATGAGGAAGGCAGAACCCTCTAGACACAGCTGACTCACAGGGGGTGATTTCCAGCAGTGATATGGAGATCTTGATTGCATTCTTAGTGGTGCTGTGTGCAGAATTCAGGGCCCTCTGGGAATTCTGCCAGGCATTACCTTTTGTCTTTCATTTGTGTTGATTAGCTTGCAGTTTTTGAAGCATTGTTTTTCAGGGAAGATAATATGAATACTTGCATGCCTTCTTGTTTGTAATGTTGGGTATAGTTTTTATGGTGATTTTATTATTTTTTTAAATGAAAAGAAGCTGGCACCATAGTACTATGGGGAAGGTGTTCTGCCTTGCACTCTGCTGGCTCCGGCTTAATCCCCAACATCCATATGGTCCCTTGAGCACTGCCAGGAGTAATTCCTAGTGCAGAACCAGAACTAGCCCTGAGCATCGCTGGGTGTGACCCAAAAAAAAAAGTAAAATTGTGGTGGGGGCAGGGTGCAGCAACACCTGGTTCTGCTCAGAGGCAACTCCTGGCTCTGTGCTTGGGTCACTTCTTACAGTGTCTTACGGTCTTCAGGGTAATGTATACTGCAGAGGATCAACCCGGGTCTGTCACATACAAGCCTGCACTCTGTTGAGCTCCCAGCCCTGGAATATGTATGTATTATATGTATATACAGATATCTATCTAGATATATACATATACATGTATATTCATGGACACGATTTTTGTATATTTTTATGGTTAGGTTGGGAAGTGGTTTTCGGCCACATTTAACTGTGCTCAGGGCTTTTACCTGGTTTGTGCTGATGGGGACCATATGCTCTGCTGGGGTCAAACTGAAGTCAGCCTTGTACAAGATACGTGCTAATAAACCCTTGTATGATCTCTGGCTCTGACATTTGAATCTATTAATTTAGTTTAATTTTATTATACCACTGTGAGATACAGTTACAAAATTGTTAATGATTGGGTTTCAGTCATACAGTGTTCCAGCACCCATCCCTCCACCAGTGCACATTTTCCACTGACATTTGAACTTAATGCTTAAATTCAAATGAATAAACAGCTAAGGGGAGATTTTTTTTTAAATTTAACATTTTATTATACCACCGTGAGATATACAATTACAACTTAGTTCATGTTTGGAGGTTTCGGTCACATAGTGTTCCAGCACCTGCCCTCCACCAGTACCCATTTCCCACCACCAATGTCCCCAATTCCCTACCCCCTCCCATAGCCTGCCTAAATTCTTTATCTCTTTTCTTTCTCCCTCTCTCTCCCTTCCCCTACACATTGTGGGTTGCACTACATACACTTGGAAGCCATCATGTGCATTTTTTTGGCCTGTATTTAATGCTCAGTTCTATGTTGGTATCAGCCCTTTCGACATTTATTCACACATGCTCCCTTCGCTGTCTTACTAACCTCTGACTCCCTCACATTTGCGGTAATTTCCACTTTTGGTAAGACCACCTGATATATTTAAGTCATGCAAATAAATGCAGTCATTCTGTGTCTCTACCACCCCGCAATCCAATATAATGAAAGAACTCTAGCTCTGGTCAGACTTAGACCATACACGAGAGCCCAAGTCTCCCACCAGAGAGAGTCGCACCAAAGAGGTTCCTACCATAAAGGAGTTCCAAGAGAGTCCTACCAGAAAGGATTACCACCAATGAGAGGAGTCGTACCAAAGAGGAGTCCCACCAAAGAGAAGAGTCCTACCAAAGAGGAGTCCCACCAAGGAGAGTCCTACCAGAAAGGAGTTCCACCAAAGAGAGGAGTCCTACCAAAGAGGAGAGGAGTACCTTAAGTCAGTCCCCTTATCAACACAAAAGTAATCCTAACTTCAAGGAGGGTTCTGTCAACAAAGAACCCTAAATAGCTTCTAGATAGTAGAAGAGTGTAGAAGGGTGATGCCACACCCTTACAGGTGTAAACTAAGGATTATGCCTTTGTTTATTAGCCAAGGACTAATCCCTTCTTCTCTTATGTAAGATTATCTCTTATGTAAAACACTGGAGAGAGAGGGGGCTGGTATAAGGTCACTCGTCACTTGTTACTTGTCTTCCCATTGTTCATAGATACATCTTTACTTCATGGGCTTCATGTAATCTAGATGGTACCCACCATCTCCTTCTTATTTATTATCTGCACCAGGGTGAGTCTGAGTATCTTGTTCTCTGTATACTGAAAGGGTCACACTCGCCTTCTTTTTTTTTCTTTTTTGGGTCACACCCTGGCTCTGCGCTCAGGAATTACACTTGGCTGTGAGCGGGGGACCATATGGGATGCAACCCAGCTGTGTGTAAGGCAAACACCCTACCCGCTGGGCTATCCTCCGGCACAATTGCCTTCTAAAACTAAACTAGTATGATCATTCCTATAATCTTAAACATAGTCTCAACTTAGCCAGGGTGGCAGTCTCTTGGTAAATTCTAACTGTCCCACTCTGGGTTCAGTGGGTATAAAGAGGAGCTGTGCCTAATTTAGACAACATAGAAGTCTTAGTAGATGTATAATAATAAGTTAGAAGATACTCATTCAGAGTCAGGGTGACTTCTGTAACTGCCACACCCTCCATCAGTATTTATATAGAGGAGAGATCTCATTAGTATGAACCCTGGCTTAAGAACATGTAAATAGATTAAACTCTGAGTAGATAAAACAGCAAATCTCCCAAGCTAGCTAGCCCTGTCATCCAACAGAGAACATTCTTTTAAAGGAAATAGCTATTATTCTTAATATCTAAATGCCCGTTGTTAGCAAGTATAGAAATAGAAGCAAGTTATTCTATATTTATCTTCTGGAGGGATGATGGCACCAGGGATCAAACCCGGAGCCTACCGTATGTAAGGACAGTGCTCTCAGTGAGCTCTATCCCAGACCCAGTTATGTCAGGCTTAAACATTTTAGAATGCAAAAGGTCATTTAATAATGCCTTTTCCAATTCTTCACTTAAAGGTTAGACCTGTTAATAATGTTCTTGTATATCCTTCAAAAATACCAGCTATATCTCTGCATATTTTAAGTTTATATCAAGTTGATCAATATCATATGCTTGTTTTCCAAGGCGTTTCATTTTTAAGTTCTCTTTCCTTTTTAGTATATCTTTCATTTATTGCATGTAAAACACTTTCTGAGTATAGTTATTTATTAGAAAAATGTTCTAAGTTGTCATTAGCGTATGACAGGTGGTGTGCAGTGTGTCTTTTCTGACGGGCGTGATGGAGTCATGTGGCACATAGGAGTTCAGTGCACAGATCTTGTTAACAAATCAGCATTCAGAAAACGAGTGCCTTAGTTCATTGCTCTATTTTCATTCCTTCCGTGCAGAACAGATGGCTCACTGGGCCTGATGCACTTGCACGTTCCTGTCCTAGCTTTGCTGACGTGCCTGGCCCCCACCTGCCGTTTCAGCTTATTCTGCCATAGTTAGTTCTAGAGGGTAACCAATGCCACCATCGCCTTTTCTTACTGCATGACAGCATTTGCATCTGGACCTTATGTTTGGTAGGACTGGCCAATTAAAGTTTCCTGCCTTTCTGTAGAATTCTTTGAACTCAAAGTATCATCCCATTGATTCAGCTTTGAAATAAATTCTGCTTCTTACTTATGGACACTTTTTTAGGATAAAGTCAAATAAATACTATTATAAAGCAGTTTTCAGTGAAAATCAGGAGTCCACTTCCAATTTCCTTTTGTGTTGTGGTCGTTCATTAGGGTCTCTAGACCCCAAAGTTATTCAGTGCTTATGTTAGTGGTTCTGGACCTTCTGCTTCAGTGAGGACCCCTACTTAGTGTCCGCCAAGTTCCTTATTCTAGAATCTTGTTTAATCCAATATGCATTGATTACCTGCTTTGGGAAGAACTTTCTAGTGTCATGTCTGGTTAATCCTAATACTGTGAAACCCTGAGATTCATTTGGTGAGATCTCAAACCTGGTTTTAAAAGTCCAGACTTTTTCCTATATATAAGTATATTTTAAAGCTAACTGGAATATTACAAACACGAACTTTTGTATTTTTCATGTCTTTTATTTTTAATTTCCTCATCTTGGTTCAAAATACTAAACTGGAGACCAGACCCACAGCTGTGTTGCTTGACCCACGTCGAGCAGCCCATGGAGCCACGGGAGGAAGCTTGACCCATGGCTGGGAGCAACATCGCTCCTAATCGCTCCTAGGGCCAGCAGACACGGGGTGGGGGTGGTGGTGGGGGGGTGGGGGGGGCTGTACAGGCCGGACTTGGAGGGGGATCAGTAAAATTCAGAAATGAATACAACTGTTCATGAGTCATGAAATGCCTATGGAAGTGCTAGTGAAATTGGTGATTGATAAGAATGAACTTCCTCGCCGTTGCTCACATAGTTGAGGGTGTTATCCTTCAGGTTGCCTGCCCAGTAGGTAACAGGTACTCAGTGTTTTCTACCCATGCTACACATTCCCCTTAGAGTGCAAAACCCTTTTGCTCTTAGATTTCTCTTTGGACAGTGGATAGCAGTGGCATTAAATATTTTGATATAGTTGTTTGCATACACTTGTAGACTCAAGTGAGGTTTAAAATGAAGCTGCTTTGCTGAATCAAAATTGCACTATACAATACTTGGTTATATGTCTGGCATAAAATGAATTTGTATATTATTTGGAAATATAATGGAAATTATCTGACACCATGGAGATAGCATCAGATTTATGATATGGAAAAAATCCTTCTGTTCACTTTTTTTTTGTGGATGGGTGGGACACACCCAATTGTGTTCAGGGCTTACTCCTGGCTCTGTGTTAGGGTCACTCTAAATGGGCCTTAGGGACCCTATGGCGTGCTGGGGATTGAAGCCGGGTCAGTTTTATGCAAGGCAGGCACTCTACCCACTATAGTACATCTTCAGTCCCTCCGCTCACTTTAAAACAAGCTATTTATAGTACCTCCGTTCCGTATTTCAAATCATAGCACTACTAGTCAATATATTTTTTTAGGACTTTCACTGAGCCATTGTTAAAAACATTCAGATAAACATATATCTAATGACAGTCTCAAATTAATCAAGTAAAGTTAAAACTGAATTAATCAGTACTTTACATAGTGTGCAGCTTTTAAAAATTTTTATTTTTCATATTTTTGTTTTTTTGGGTCACACCCGGCAATGCTCAGATTTACTCCTGGTTCTGTGCTCAGGAATCACTCCTGGCGGGGCTGGGGGAACACATGGGATGATCAAACCTGGGTCAGCCACATGCAAGGCAAATACCCTACCCGCTGTACTATTGCTCCGGCCCCAAAATTAAAAAAAATACAAATTGATAGAAAAGAGATATAGAATGTGCATATGATTAATTACGGGCTATGTGATCAGTATAAAATGGAGAACCTTCATCTTTCATGAACAGCTTCTGTGCTACTGAAATTTTCATTCATTGTGCAGTAAAATTGTTTTTATATGTGTGAATAGTAGCTTTCTAGAGAGAATGCTAAGCTTATGTCTGGATGTGGTCATAGGCACAGGGTAGAGATGTTTTGAGAGAGGATGTGATCAGCGTGTGTTCTCGTGGTACTTGTAAGTTCATTTGGTCGTTACTATTGCTCTGTAAGGAAGTCCAACATTGATATACGTTTCCTATTCAAGAATTGTTGAAAGAATGGAAATTTACTTAGGAACTTTTCCCATATAGTATATAGTTCATGTTGTGGATTTGCTGCAGTAAGAAAAAATAAGTCAGGAATTGCATATTGATTTTTGCTGAGTAATGTATGATATGTGTTTATCATACCTATATAATAAAAACTCATTATTAGACTGTGTAAATTGTAGTATGGAAAATGGTGCTTAAATATTAATAGATTTCATTTCTCTAGTTCTTAAATTCAAGATGCACAGGTAATGTGTACCATGCACCAGCAGAGGGCAGTGAATATTTATATTTTTTTTTCTGCACCACCCTTTGGATGGCTTATACATATGAACTAGTGGTAGACATCCCTTTTATATTTGACCTTATCTTTGATACAGTATCCTAAAATATATTTATTAATTTTAAATTTGTATTTATATTATATGGGAGAAAAATGATAAAAATTAGAGCTATATACAGTAAGAGCTATTTGTATTATTTTTTTTATTCATTTTGGATTAATTGTTTCTCAAAGAAATGCTTGTTTTATGTGTAAGAAGTATTTGCATTTACTCTAAAATATCAAAGTGAAGTGTTTCTTTAGTGAAATGAGGCTATGACTCATTTTCAAATCTTGCAGGCTATGCCTGGGTCAGACATTCTAACAGTGTAATTGCCGTGTGAAGGGGAATGTGCATGTGTGCATGAAAACACATGTGTGGCACCAAAATAGAACAGACGATTGGGGGGTCAGCGTCTAAGCTCTTAAGTAGCAGTTTGCACAGGAAACTTCACCTCTCATTCTCCCATACTTACGCGCTTGAAGTGGGCGTATCTGTGGAGATCTTCAGTGGGAGGGTCCGGCCTGAACCCTTGTGTCAGAGTACTCTGACCTCAAGGAAACCGGAGAGAATGTACCTGTGTGCCTGAGGAGCCAGAGAGACTCTGGTTGAGAAAGTGGCCTTGGTAGAAATGGGAGCTCCGCCCACATGTTCACACAGGATTCTCCTGACCGGTCAGGGTTCTGCTGCTTCCGGAAGAGGGTGGTAAGGAGCCTCCTTGGGGACATTACTTAGAATGTAGTTGTGAAGGAAGGCATTTCATTTATCTGCCTGTGCTTGAATCTTGCGCTTGTCATTCATAAGTCAATCATCTTGTGAAAGACATGCATAAATTGGGTAATAATATCCTGTAAAAACTAAATGATGTAATGAAAAGTGCCAGATTAGTGACTAAGCACATGGCATGTAATAAATGCTTGTCTCTTATCTCCTGTGGGAATGTTGACATTTAGTTAGCCTGTAAAGCAAATTGGAATGCATTCCTGCAGTTTCCTGCATAGATCTGCCCAGTGAAGTGGTCCAAGCTAGAGCTCCTCATCCTATACTTGTGCTCTAGAGGGCCCACAGACCCCTTAACCTGTCAGTGGTCTATGGCTAGCATTTTATGGAGCGGGGCACGGGAGAGGGGCTTATCACAAGATCCTGTTCTTGTGTGATGCTTCCAGTGGTGCTGGGAAATGAAGAGATGAATGCCGTTCTCCAAGATAGTAAAGAACGTGAAAATTCCTCATGTCTTTAGCTTGGGGATGGTGGGAGTTTGGGCCACACCCAGTTGTGCTCAGGGCTCCTGGTTCTGTGCTCAGCAATCACCCCTGGTAGTGCTCTGGGGACCATGTGGGTTGCTGGGGATTGAATTCAGGTTGGCTGCATGCAAGGCAAGTGCCTTACTCTCTGTTCTCTCCCTCTCTACCCCCCACAACACCTAGTATGTATTTTTGTAAATTAGTTATGTGGGCTACACTGGCACGTGATAGGGTCAAATGGAAATATTACTGGCGCCTGCTCGAGCAAATCGATGAATAACGGGATGTCAAGTGATCAAGTGAATTGGTTATATAAATTATTTCAGCTTAGAGCACATCCAGGCCATTTGTCTGAGGAATAAGTATGTCCTGTGATGTTATATACCATGTCTTGGGATTATGCTGTGGATATAATGAGTAAGTTACACAAGCATCTATTTATTTACTTCAGAGTGTTGATGAAGTTATAAAATTGTTATCAAGTAAATATTTACCACCCAGCAATAGTGGACGACATAATGGTATGGAATGATAATCAGCATTAAAAGTGAAACATATGTGTATTTATTGATATTTATTACATATTATTTAGGGTGAAAACCAAGTTATCAAATTGGGTATTTTATCTTATGTTTAAGGTGTACATGTTTGGTCTCAAAGTATTGAGAGATGTTTCAGGTGCTGGGGATTGAGCTCAGGTCCTCCTTACACACGGGGCAAGTGCTCTACTATTGACCCCTTCATTTTGGGGGCAAGGGGTCACAGCTAGTGAGGCTGTGGGGCTCCTCATAGTGCTGTATTCTGGGGCTCCTTATTCAGGTATTTGGGGCGACCATGCTGTGTTGAGATCAAACTTTGGACTCCTGTTGGTAGAGCACAGGTTCCAGCCTTTGAGATGTTTATCTGACCTGCTGAAAAGTGAACATCTGTGTGCCTGTGTTTATTTAATTTTTGGTGTGGGTGGATTGAACCAGGACCTCATGCATGCAAGGCAAGCACTTTGCTGCATCTCCCTCAAATTTGGTTTTAAAAAAGAATTATCTCATTGTTATTGCCTTGTCAATATAAAATTTCAAATATAGAACAGTTTGAGGGGCTGGAGCGATAGCCCAGAGGGTAGGGCGTTTGCCTTGCACGGCCGGCCTGTGCGGGCCAGGTTCGATCCCCGGCATCCCATATGGTCCCCCGAAGCACCGCGGGAGTAATTCCTGAGTGCAGAGCCAGGAGATACGCCTGAGCATTGCTGGGTGTGACCCCCCCAAAAAAAAAAAAAAAAAAAAAAAAAAGAACAGTTTGAGGCTCTTTGTATTCCTGAAGCAACCAGATGCCATTGGGCTACACTGGCACATGATAGGGTCAAATGGAAATGTTACTGGCGCCCGCTTGAGTGTATCGATGAATCACGGGATGTCAAGTGATCAAGTGATAGATTTTATTAATATTTAGTGTAGGTCTGTTGATGAAATACTTTAAAAATGGACCTTAGGGGCGGTGTGATACTATAGCAGGTAGGGCATTTACTTTGTGCTGGCCTTCCTGGGTTTGATTCCCGGCACCCTGTGTGGCCCCACTGAGCACTACCAGGAGTGATTCCAGAGTGTAGAGCCAGGAGTAACCCCTGAGCATTGCTGGGTGTGACTCAAAAAGCAAAATAAAAAATAAATAAAAGTGGAAGTTAAGAGTGGTAGTTGGTCATAATATCTGGGAAGAGTAATCGGATATATCCAATCATTAATTTGAGGCCGGAATGATAGGACAATGGGTAGGGCATTTTCCTTCCAACAGTCGACCTGGGTTCGACTCCCTGTATCTCATATGGTCCCCAAGCACTTCCAAGAGTATTTGCTGAGCATAGAGCCAGGAGTAGCCCCTAAGCTTCACTGGATGCGGTTTCAAAGCAATCCCCCAGCAAAAGCAAAACAAAACCAAACCCCTGGTCCTACACCACCGCCAGAATCGTTAATTTGTTGGATTTGAGACTTGGGTAAGTTGCTTGGCTTCAGCTACAGAAAAAGGAGAATAAACGAGTGTGTAAATGTGTCTAATATTTACAGTGATGAAAGCGCTATTAAGCCACTTTATGATTTTGATATATTGCATACCCTGATTAGGAAAGCAAGTCTATTAGGAGCTGTTAGAATCAGTGGTGTCAGGTAGTTGAAATTTATGCCGCCTGTCTCATGGTACATTGCACTTCTACCTGTGTTAAATAAATCCATCCTCTTTAAATGTTACCAATTGTATCAAATGTTCATATTCCAAGCAAAAGGGAGCTTTGATGAATTTCCTCTGCTTGGAAATGTTTTATTGTGTCTGGAATCTGAATTACTGTATTTGGTAGGGGTGCCCAACTTGAGATTTTTTGAATGGTGCATTTCTGAATCTGTCACACAGCCAACTGCGCTCACCCCTACACCTGTCTGCAGGGAGAAGAAGCCAAACATACCCTCTTTGGCCCCTGACCCCCTCCCGCACTGTGTGATGTGACTGATGTCTTATATGTCACATAATGCCACTGTTCTTTGGGGTCCCTTTCCTGGTTTGACCCCTGGCCCCTCCCTCCCCACTCCCCCGCCAAGTCAGATTCCTTGCTCTGAGCACGCTGAGGACTGTGTGGGTAAGATAACTAGGTCTGAAATTTGTGCTCAACCAGTCTGTCCCTGGAAATTGGGACAGAATGGACCTGTGCAGGTGCTTTGGAATAGATCTTACACACACACACACACACACACACACACACACTGCACACACACACACACGCACACACACACACACACACACACACACACACACACACACACACAAAGCCCAGTCTACTGCACACAGTGAACTCCCATTCTTGACTTTGCTGTGACCGCGTTCTGACCCCTGCAGCAGGAGCCTGGATCTCACTGCTGGGGTTGCTTTGTCGGTCCGGAGAGAAACTGGACTTGTAGCACTTGTGTCCTCACGGTGCTGCCAACTGCCATCCTAGGAGGCGTGAAAAGCACCCACACGGCCCGCTGGAAGGAACAAAAGAATCTCAAACACTGTGGGTCCAGACAGAAACATGCTTGGTGCATGTGAAGGTGTGGATAACTCACGTTCGAAATCCCTTTTTAGTTTTGACCGGTTAGGTAATGGGTTTAGTCATGAACTCTTCAACAGTATAACCGGAGACAGAATGTGTACAGGTTTGTGTGTTCAACGAGTTTTGTTTTTCTGTAGTTCAAAAAATATTTTTTTTTTACCTTTTTTTTAAAATCTTTTTTTTTTTTTTTTTTTTTTTTTTTGCTTTTTTGGGTCACACCCGGCAATGCTCAGGGGGTTTCTCCTGGCTCTGCTCTCAGGAATTACTTCTGGTGGTGCTCGGGGGACCATATGGGATGCAGGGGATCAAACCCAGGCGGCATAGGCCGGCTGCATACAAGGCAAACGCCTGCCCGCTGGGCCATCGCTCCGGCACTCAAAAAATATTTTTACTTAGCGGTTTTTTAAATTAAAATAATTTTTATTAAAGAGTCACTATTTCCAAAGTTACTGATAGTTGCATTTTAGGCATAAAGTAATTGAAACACCAATTCCTCCACCAGTGTTCCCAGATGGCTCATCCACCCCCTCACCTCTGCCTATAATACAAAGTTTCACTGGTTGCCGTAGATCTCATGTTTTCAGTCTGCTGACTCTATGGTTTGGGTGTATGGCTAAGTCCGTCAGACCGCTGATCTGCGTGAAGCCGTGAAGGGACAAGCGGTACTTCCGGGCCCAGTCAGATGGCTTGCTTCACAACTGTGTACTCCGCTGAGTTACCATGAAATTTAGACTGTTTTCTTTTGCGCTAAGTTTGATACAGAAAAGAGAAGGAAATAATTTTTTTCCATCAACATTTTTATGATCTGTGTTATGAGAATCTTGGCATTCTGTACTTAAAAATTTATTTCTTCATTTGGTAAATTGTTGCAGACCAGTGGAGATTTTCCATGTGTTGAAAACTTTTGACAAATAAAAATATAGAGCCAATAGTGGGGGTAGTCTAAGTCTCCCTCTGAAGAGCAGTGGAATGTGAAGAGGGTAATTCTTGAGATAGAACCCTAGATCAATAACTAACAATTTCTATTCTGTGTTTTCAAATGAGTAAACTAAACACCAGCAGTTACACCAGGAAAAGTAAATGTTGAGACTTCTTTCTAGGTAATATAACTTGATTGCATTCTTTTAAAATTAGCTGCCTAGGGATATGAATTAAAAAAAATTTTTTTTGAGTGAAAGTGTGCTTCTGGTATTAAAATTTAAATGCAGGAAAATTGGTTTAAAACTTTGAAAAATGTTTAAGTATTCTTGAAGCATATGGTGAAACAAACATGTTTGTGGTAATGTAATGCAGCATTCCAGTAATCTAAGATCCTGTCAGGCGGAGTTTGTAGAAATTTATCTTGCAAAAGTTTTATGAAGTTTGTCCCTCTGTAGCACAGGTCTTGTGGGCCGCTGAAGCAGAACACAGATCACATTCAGAGTACTTGGGGGGGTCAGGTAGGAATAGGGAAAGGAATGCTGCTCAGCATGTCTTCCTGGAGGTGTAAGCGGTTGGGCTCAAAGACCCCCCAGTGGGATGGGTCTCAGCCCTGAAAATACTCTTCCTTCGGGCTCCCCTCCTCCCTTCCCTCTTTTCTCTTTACTTTCTCCTTCCCCTTTCCTTCCCTCCCCCTTTTCTACTCTTCCTCTTCTCCTTCCCTTGCTTCCCTCTAGTTCTGTCCTTCCTTCCCAAATCCCTCCCTTTCTTCCTTTCTCCCTTTATTCCTTCTCTAAGTCCCTCCCTTCCTTCCCTAAATCCCTTTCTTCCTTCTCTAAATTCCTTCCTTCCTTCCTTCCTTCCTTCTCTAAGTCCTTCCTCCCTCCCCTCCCTCCCTCCCTCCCACCCTTCCTCCCTCCTTCTCTCCTTCCTTCCTTCCTTCCTTCCTTCCTTCCTTCCTTCCTTCCTTCCTTCCTTCCTTCCTTCCTTCCTTCCCTTCCTTCCTTCCTTCCTTCCTTCCTTCCTTCCTTCCTTCCTTCCTCCCTCCCTCCCTCCCTCCCTCCCTCCCTCCTCTCTCTCCTCCCTCCCTCCCTCCCTTCCTCCCTCTTCCCTCCCTCCCTCCCTTCCTCCCTCCCCCTGCCTCCTTCCTCCCTCCCTCCCTCCTTCCCTCTCTCCCTTTCCTCCTCCCTTCCATCTTCCTTCCCTCCCTCTCTCCCACCCACTCTCCCTTCCTTCCTTCCCGAAATCCCCTTCCTTCTCTTGCCTCCTTCAGCTTCCTCCTTTCCTTCCTCTAGCAAAGCAAAAATTTGGGGAAAATATGACCATTTTTACTGTAGTATAATAAATTGAGCAGAATTGAAATTAGTTAGCAGTAGGAAATAGGGATATGAGATCCCTGATATTTAGCTGATAACAGAATTGTTGATATTTTGTACAGTTTTAATTGAAACCTGTTTTTATAGATTAAAAAAGCATATTAGTTGTGTATGGGTGATAAACTAAGCACCAGGGAACTCTTTCAGGATCAACCATAATTCCTGTTTAAATTTCTAATTTCTTTTGATGTCCTTTTTTAGAGTTCACAGGCCAGTTATGTTCTATGCTTGAAACTTATTTATTTATTTTGGCTTTTTGGGTCTTACCAGGGATGTTCAGGCATTACTCTTGACTTTACACTCAGGAATTACTCTTGGTGGGGCTAGAGTAATAGTCCAGCAGGTAGGGCGTTTGCCTTGCACGCAGCTGACCCGGGTACAATCCCCGGCATCCCATATGGTCCTCTGAGCACTGCCAGGAGAATTTCTGATCGAAGAGCCAGGAGTAACCTCTGAGCATCGCTAGGTGTGACCCAAAAAAGGAATTACTCTTGGCAGTGCTGGGGATTGAACCAGGTCAGCCCTTGCAAAAGCAAATGCCCTACCCATTATACTATCTATCTGACCCCAGCCTTTCTTAGTTTTTCTTTTCTTTTTTTTTTTTTTGCTTTTTGGGCCACACTCAGCAATGCTCAGGGGTTTCTCCTGGCTCTGCACTCAGAAGTCACTCCTGGCGGTGCTCGGGGGACCATATGGGATGCCAAGGATCGAACACGGGCCAGCATGGGCCGCTTGCGTCTAAGGCAAACGCCCTACCCGCTGGGCTATCGCTCCGCCCAGTTTTTCATTCTTTTTTTTCCCCAGTTTTTTTTGGGTCACACCCTGCAATGCTCAGGGGTTACTTCTAGGTGTGCACTCAGGAGTTACTCCTGGCAGTGCTCGGGACCATATGGGTGCGGGATCAAACCCGGTTTGGCTGCGTCCAAGGCAAACTTACCACCTGCTTATTATCACTCCAGCCCCTTGTTTTTCCATTCTAAAAAAGATTGACTAAGACTAAAATAGTGACAAAGGAATATGCTGTTCTCTGGTCACCCTTCAGTATTCTACTAATACTCTCATGGTGTGCCACTTAGGGTAAGATCAGTGTTCATGATGATGAATACAGTGGTAATATCAGTGCCCTTTGACATTATAAAACAGTTATTATTTTTTACAGCATGTCTTTTTGAGGCTAACTGCCTGTTTTACTGCTGTTTTAAAAAATGTAAATTCGATATACATATATATTTATATATATTCATATATATTTGAGTTACGGCACCATGGTTTACAGTTATTCATAGCTGCGTTTAGGCACATTTCCCAGCACAGTGTCCCCAGGCTGCATGCCTGAAACCCAGTCGTGACATTTTGCAATGTTTGTGGTGTTCCAGCACCCAGGCCACCACCAGAGTCAGCTTTCCTCCACCAGTGCTCCGAGCTTCTCAACTCCCCACACTGCCTCCTTGTCAGGCAGGTTTTTATCTTGATCATCGTTATTGCTATTATTTTATTTAATCACCATGAGATACGCAGTTACAAAGTTATTCGGGACTGAGTTCATTCATACAGTATTCCAGCACCCATGCCTTCGCCATCATACCGTTTCTGGTCAGGAACGTTCTAAAGTTTGGTTGTTGAATCTCATGCTTTCAATGTTGTTGGCTCTGCATCAGGGCCCGGTGAGGGGCGTGGTCACGTGGGTAGCGTAGAGGTATGACATATGCCACAGAACCGTGTGCCCGAGGTCCCTCACGGCCCCAGTAACGTTATTCTTGCTGACTCTTACCTCAGTGTCTATTCTTCCCTGTCTGTCCTTCCTATACTCCAGGTCCAGGATAATCTCGGTATCCCCTCTTTAGTACCTTGCATCCTCTTCCTGTTATTCTCTACACCAGGGATCAGTGAGGTCATCTGGTATTTGTCCTTCTGACTGGCTTCATCTGACATACCCTCCAGTTCATCCAGGTCGCAGAGAGTTGTGTGATTTCATCACTCTGTGCAGCTGTATAGTATCCAGTATCCATTGTGTATGTAGCCAAGGTTTCTTTTACGGCTGGAATCACTGGGTTTGCCTCATTGAATTTAGAGGTGACCTTATCTCCCGTGGGTCCCTAGGGCTCTCTGGGGGCAAAGGGTGGGACAGCAAGGCCTCTGCAAAGTCGAGGGGTTGAGGGAGGTGTCCCAGGGCTACCTAGGCAGAAAGGGCAGGATCCAAGTTCCCCACTACGCATGACTGGATTTGTAGACGAGCTCATTCGCTGTTTGAAGGGTTGTTTAGGTGACTATGGGATGGGACAGATATATGAAATTCTGCAATTAATTGAACTGTTTTAACATTAACATTTAAAAATATTTAGAAAATGGAGTTCTTTTAAACAACGTGTTTTTCAGTTTAGAACTTTCTTTGTTGCTTCCAAGATATATCATGTTCTGAATTTGCTTTAAGGTCTCTCACCTTTTTTCTTGTAGAAATAGGAAAGAAACACATTATAGATTCCTGTTCCTTAGATTATGCAAAAGTTTGTGTCTGTCATCTACCTAAAAGTCTTTGTCTGAGGGTCTGCACATTACCCTGAATCAGCCAGTGGGTTGTGTGGCAAAGAGAGCAGGAACAAGAGAAATTGACCTTCCTGAGAGCACTCCGCTTGCGGTGTGTTCCGCAGTGAACCCGTGAGGAGGGAGTGGGGGTGCCTGCCCCTTTGGAGAGGGGAGGTTGGGGTCAAATTCCCTTTCAAATTCAAGAAACAGAAAATGAGTGTTGCAGACTAGTCATTAGGAAGTCATTGTCCTTATTGTACTTGGCACTTTTAATGGGCTTCTGTTGCTGAGATATGATGGTTTTTAACCCTTAAGCAAAAGAATAAAGCCTGGGGGCTGTGAGAGGCCAGAGGTAGAGGCCTCAGACTTAGGGGTGCCTCCTCACATGCAAGTGTGTGTGACACCCCTCAGGCCTGCTGGCTCCCTCCTTTTCACACAGCGGCAACAACAGAGGAAGGGAAGGGGGAAGAAGAATAAAAGCATGGAGACAAATTCCTTTGCCTGACTCCAGGGTAAAAAGATGACCTGGTTTTGTTTCATCTTTCCTTCAGTCGTGCAACAATTGATAGAGCTTTTGGGGGACGTTGTAGCTTTGATCTTGGTGTGTATGCACAAGGGAAGCAACAGCACTTGTTCCTGTTTTCCTGGGAAGTTTTTCTTTAAGAGAGTTTGACTCCAGTGTTGTAGCATCTGAAGCTTCTGTGGGAGAACAGATGTTTGAGGTCCTGAAGATGAATGACATTTATAAGTCGGTTCTTGAAAGCGGGAACCTGCAGCTTGAGTGAAGTCGTGGAGGAGAGACGTGGCAGGATGTTTTTGACAACTATGTGGTGTGAGATGTGTTTGTAGATGGGCAGGAGGTTCTGCTCACGAAATACCGTGGATAGTAAATAAGACACATTTGGACTGTTTTACTCTGTGTTATGGGGAGTCTGTAAACGTTTGGGGGAAGGTTTAATCTAAACTCTTTTTAAACACTGTTTGAAAAGTCAACTGTCAGTAATTTTGCAGTTTCTTTGCAAACCAGGCAGTGCGTGGGGCTGGAAGCTCCGGGCACCATGTACCGCGGTGCTGGGGATGGAGCAAGGCGCCAGGATGCAGAGCTGCATTCCAGCCCCTGAGCTGTCTCCCCAGGCCCTGCATTTGCAGCTTTAATAACTGCATTTTCCTTTTTTTGGCCAGTTCTTTCACCAAGTTTTTTTTTTTTTTTTTTTTTACATTTTATTTAGCAAATATTATTGAGTTTCAGGTACATGCAGGGTAATTTGTATGTAGGAATAAAATTGGAATTAAGCCAAACCTTCTCATCAGGAGCTTTTAGCATGGGTTTTCATTTCATTTATTTGTTTGAAGTGTTGAATATTACATATCTATTGAAACAATTTTTTGAAGTAAGCTTGTATCCCTAAATAATTTTAATCATCTTTGAATCTTCTCCATTTTGTCCTAATGACTTCCAGAGCTCCAGAATCATCTTCTTCCCTGTCTGGTGGACGGTTAAATGATTGCAGATTAGAGCGAAACATCCCAGTTCCACTGATCTTTCGCTCTGATTTTTAGGAAATGACAGGAGCGGAGGATTTATACTCCATTCAGTAGAGATAGTTAGTCATTGAGCTGCTTGCTGCAATGCCAGAGTGAAGAGGATTACCTCACACCAGTGTGGGCCATTGTCCTTGGCAGGCATGACTTGGGGACGCGAGTTCAGGCATCAAGCACGGAGCTTGGGAGGTGTCCAGAGAGGCCTGAGAAAACCACAGCCGACCAGTTCAAGGCATGCCTCCCGCTCTTCCAGTGAGCTTGTCCTCTAGTTGGTCTTTCTGGGGAGTGTTTGGTTTCTTCCTCTGTTCCTTGTCTTCATACTCTCAGTTCTGGGCCTTCCATCCTTGACATCCGCTTCGTTCTTTCAGCTCGAGCCCTCTGCCCCCTCAGCCCCAGCACACGCTGGCCCCCCTGAGCTAATACAGGACCCCACTCTTCATGTCGCTCACACCTTCCTGTGCTCCTGTCCTTTATCTGCTTGATATTCTGAGTCTTCATTGTCGTTCCTTCCTTGGCTCCCTGGCCTTGCAGACAAACCAAAAAAACACAGCAAAAGAAAGAGGTGAATCATGTTCATACTTTCGGGTTCATTTTATTCCCCTCTTTTTTGGGTCATACCCCAAAAAGTTGCTCAGGGTTACTCATGGCTCTGCACTCAGGAATTACCCCTGGTGGTGCTTAGTGGACCGTATGGGATGCTGGGGATTGAACCTGGGCCATCTGTGTGCAAGGCAAATACCCTACCCGCTGTATTATCACTCAAGTCCTATACTTGTGGGTTTCTTTTTCTTTTTACTTCTTTTTGGGTAATACCCGGCAATGTTCAGGGCTTACTCCTGGCTCTGCACTCAGGAATTAATGCTTGTAATGCTCCGGGAACCATATGGGATGCTGGGGATAGCACCCGGTCGGCCATGTGCAAGGCAAACGCCCTACTCACTGTGCCGTTGCTCCAACACCATATACTTGGGTGTTTATCTATCTTTCTATCTGTCTGTCTGTCTGTCTGTCTGTCTGTCTGTCTGTCTGTCTGTCTGTCTATCTATCTATCTATCTCTTTTTCTCTGTCTGTCTGTCTGTGTGTCTGCCTACCTACCTATTTATTTACTCATCCTATTTCCTCCCTTCATTTGCTTTTTGAGTCACACCTGGCAATGCTCAGGGGTAACTCCTGGCTCTTCGCTCAGAAAATACTCCTGGTGGTGTTCAGGGGACCATATGGGATGCTGGGGATTGAACCCGGGTCAGCCGTGTGCAAGGCAAACGCCCTACCCTCTGTGCTGTCGCTAAGGCCCCTGCTTGTGGTTTTTAATGAATTGTTTTCTTTGTGATGTTGAACAGTTTGTCATTGGGATTACATTATATTTATTTGTGTGGATATCTTATGAATGTATTAGGGCCTCATAGATGAACAGGTGCATGACAGTGAACATTCAAGGAAACTGCAGCTCTTTCACTGGTCTACTGTCTTTCTGGCACCAATACTCTTATTCTTTTTTTTTCTTTTTTTGGGTCACACCCGGCAATTCTCAGGGGTTACTCCTGGCTCTGCACTCAGAAATTACTCCTGTTGGTGCTCAGGTGACATATGGGATGCCAGAAATCAAAACCCAGGTCAACCATGTACAAGGCAAGCGCCCTACCCACTGTGCTATCTCTCCGAGCCCCAATGCTCTTCTTGAGGATTGAAAACAAGGCTTCTTGATTACAGATATTCATGGTTTCTGCTTTAAACACACACTGATATGTAGGTTTTATATGTTGTTCTTTGTTGAACTGATTCTGATCGTAGGTGAACATTCCAGGGCAGGTACTATTGGCAGTACTTCATGATAGCCATGGAAGAACTTCTGGTGGACCGATCCTGCTGGGAGCAGCATTGTATTGGTCCCCTGGGAAAGACAGGAATATTTTGATTTTGTAGTCAAAGTAGTGAAAGTTGCCTGTGGGAGGTGTGAAAGAACCACTTATGGTGTTGAGCTTCCGTTTATCCTGTGGAACTGGGCTTGCCAGTCGTGGTGTGCGATTTCATAGTGGGAAATAGCAGGCCCTGAGTTTCCCTTTTCCTGTTTACTAGAGGGCAGTTCGAGAAAAGCCGTGTGCAGCCATGAAAGCTTACCGTCAGAGAAGCCCTGCCGGGGCATCGTGGTTTCATTTTGCTTTTACGTATTTCCCAGCACCAGCTGATGACCGTGAACGGTCCCTGCCTGAATCATGTGTCTCCTCCTCACCAGCAGAAAGTCCATGTCGGTGACAAGTAGGTGTCAGGTCTCACATTTGCTCCAGCTGAGCTTCGTGTGGAAGAGGCGGCTGGGGTGGAGTGGCAGGTCTGAGCTCCAGCTTTCTCGTACTCATGCGGCAGTGTCTGTACAATGTGCTGCTAGAGGATTCAGGGACTAATGTAAGGAAAGAGATGTAAATACTGACAGGAAATTAGCAATGCCCCCGTCAAAATAAAGAGCGGGAGATACTTGGTGATAGGTAGAATGTTTTCCTGAGAGCTAGTTCCATTTTTTTTGCTTTGATGAGAGTTTCTAGTCTTAGGGTTTTTTTTTTTTTTTTTTGCATAATCACAATTTCATTGTGCTGGTGCATTGCAGTTACAATGTAAAACTCATTATATCCTTTGCCTTGAGAAGCCACAGATCTTCCCAGTTTTAACTCAGACCCTCATTTCTATTTTGTTCTGCTCTCTATGGTGAGTCAAAACACATGCTGGGAAAAAGAAATCAGATGCTTTTGAATATTGTTTACCACAGATACAGGCTAGGTGATCAAATGCTAAGAATTCCAAAACAATGGGAATATTTTCAGTGTTTATAAATTATTAGAAGGTGCTCCAGATATTTTGACTAATCTGAGAAACTGTATTGCAGGGATTTAGGTTTTGTGGTTTGGGTTGTAAGATCTGTTCACAGGATCTGCTCATCCGTTGTATTGTAGCCTTTTATTGTTTCTCAGTTTCTTGTTCATAAACTTATCAAAATAATCAGCATATACAGTTAAATATGTGACTGTTACCTCCCTTAACTATTGCTTGTATGCTTGAAGGAAAATGCATTGGGTGAAATCAATAGAGACTTTATAACCATTGTAACCAGAAAAATAAAAGATGTCAGTAAGCTCTATTTCCAATAAACTTCTGACAGGATGTAACTCAGCTGTGGAGCACTTTTCTTGTATGGGGTTAGGCCCTGAGTCCAATTCTCAGAACTGGGGACAAACAGTCCCTGAGAGTTTTGACCTTTACTGTAAGGTTACAGTGAAAAAGGAACGGATGACAAATGCCTTTAGCATGTGAGAGGAATCCGACTCACTTCCCAGGGTGAGGAGCCTTCCTTTAGGATGACCATCCATCCTCTGCTGAGGGCTCACTGTCTGGCGCAGGGGCTGGCCTCTCAGTTTTCCTCAGAGGACACAACAGCGGTGGGCAACTTCCATTCATGGAGCATCCTTTCAGATACAAAGGGAAGCTTTATGTCTAGGACGCATTGCACTACCCTTGTACGATGGTTATAAGACTCTATGGTGCCTCCATCATGGAGGCTTTATGTCTAGGACACATTGGACTATCCTTCTCTCTCTCTCTCTCTCTTTCTCTCTCTCTTTTTCTTCTCAACTCTCTTCAATTATCTCTGAGGTTGATGAGTAGCCTTGGATCTAGGCTAGGCTTCCACTTAAAATCTGTCATTATACTCCGAGAACATAAATTGAAATTCCTTCATGAAAGGATTTTGAGGAAGGAAACCGGGCCGTCAGCATTCCAAGTCTCTGCATCCTTAGCCATATTCAGCACCTCTGCAGAAGGTCTGAACTTGTTTCCAGTTTGACCTTCATCCTGTGCATTATCAGGACTGAGCACCTCACCGCACACCTCTGCTCCTCCCCTCTTGCCTTATTCCTGCTGCTCAGTTAAGATGTTCTTTATCCAAACTTGAATTTCAAGCCCATTTCAGCTGCTTCCCCTTTTGCTCACCCTATTTATCTGCTCACCCTAAGCTTGAAGTAATCTCTGTCTACTGTGAAATCCCTTGTTATCTTTGCCTTAATTATAGTGCTTAGACTTTTCTTTCTGGTGTTTGCTTATGTCTAATATCTCTTGTAGGTCATTGAAGACAAATGCTTAGTCCTTGCCTTTTGTTCAGTAAATATTGAAAGAACGAAAGGGACGAACTCATTTAAAGAACCTTGTGCCCTTTTTACTATTTACTTTCCTTTCTTGGAGTCAGTTCTCTTTTAATTGTGTTTATTCTTCCATTTCCAGTTCATAACAGCTAAGACTCGTGTGTAATGCTTTACTTGCCGCAAAGCAGTGTACACATGTTTCTCATTGGCTTCCCTGTTCCCAGCTCCATTGCGCAAGGAGATAGTTTGTGTCAAAGGTGGAGGCAAGCAGGAACTAAGGTGGAGAGGCTGGTTTTGTTGTTAGATGCTGCTCTTCTCCAGTCACTCGTCCAGGAGCTCCAACTGTCCGATCGAGTTGGCTCTTCCAGCGGCCCCATGGGAGAGAAGAAGCCAGCACACATGCCTGAGTGTCCTGTTCAGATCACTCCATTGGTATCCCGCTTGGTTTTGCAACCTAGGGTATTCGACTGCAGCCACTGTGATAGGCAAGAAAGATATTTCGTGGGATCCAAGACAAGTTCAACTTCCCCATTTTGATGAAAATGTAGATTTTCTTTTAAATATTTTCTTTGGTTTTTATAGATTAAAATAGACTTAGTTTTTACGACCCCCTCTGCACTTCTTTCCTTTTATAACTCATAAGAGTTGAATTTCTGAAATGTCATTAATTTTATTAGCCCCCAAATGATGTTACTCACTCTTGATGAATCCCAAGGGTCTTCTTGATATTCCTCTCATTTTAACTCTTCCTGGTATAATTGGATCAGTGTGATACTTCTGACTTAATTGGCTTCAGTTTGTCAGAGGAGAAAGACATTCTCCTTGGTACTGTGTTGAAATGTCTCTGTCTCCAAAGACTCCCAGCAGCAATGAGATTATTTATAGGCTGTGGTTCTTGTGATCTCCTAGAGGTCAGTTCTGCCACTGAGGGAAAGTCTTCAGGGCGTATGCAGGGTCTTTTTTTTGGGGGCCCAGATCTTGTCTCTCTTATTTTACAAAAAATAACTTTTCCATTTTGTCTATATTTACAGAATTGCTAATGTGCATTTAGGAATAATTGAAGAATAGTTGAGGAATACTTCATGTGCTTCCCTAATCTTGGCTCTTTACTAACTCCTGACCCTTTACTCAGGAAACAATTCCTGGTGGTGCTTGGAGAGACCATATGGGGTACCTGGGATTGAACCTGGGTCAGCCATGTGCAAGGCAAATACTACTTACTGTCCTGCTGTTCCAGTCCCTGTATCTTGAAGATTTACAAGTGCTGTGGGAGACACACTGCTGTAGTGTGTGGGAACTGGGTAAGAATGAGATGATTTTGATGTCAGGAAATAAATAATTCATGAGAGATAAAGTAGCATTTGATGCCAGTTCTAGTGGGTATGTGACCACATGTCCATTTGGGGTCATGGTTGCTATCAGACAAGAACCTCTACTAGACCGTATAGGGAGGAATTGGGTGTTCTGTTCTGGTCAACAGGTAGCCATGTGCATAGATTCTGAGTGGGAAACTAAGGTTAGGACTATTGTCTTAAAGGGGGGAACATATCTAGTAATGAATAGGATAATTTATTTGAAAGACTGAATATTTAAATCTAGGTACGCCTACCAAAATACATAATGGATAACAATATATAACAAGAAAAATGAATTTCTATAATCCTGGAGGTAGAGGCTGACTTCTTTACAAATAAACTGAGAAAATACTTTTAAACAATAGAAAGTTAGACTTGGATTATTTTTATGATTTCTTATATGGGATTTTTAGGAGAAATCTATAAACAGTCCATAAAATGTATTATCCCCCTCTTCTCTACTTTTTATTCTTTAGTCTTAAGCCTCCAAGAAAACTCCAAGTTGAAAGATGTATTTAGGGCTGGGAGTTAGTTCGGGTTTAGGGCACATACATGCCTTGCATGTGCTGGCCCCTGGTTCCAGCTCTGGCACCACATGGCCCCTTGAGCATCTCTGAGGTTAAGTGTGGGTGTTCTCCCCCTGCCCCCTCCTGGACTCAGCACATCCTGTGTGAGGCGAGTTCCACCTACTCAGTACTCTTGAACCTCATAAGTTTGGCTCATTGACAATGTGTAGGGACAGTTTTGATTGTCAGGAACCAGGACAGGCTACCGGCAGCTCCAAACAGATCCCATGGGTGATGTGAGCTTTGAGAACCGCTCAGGACAGACCCTGTCTTGCTGAGAGAGATTGGGCTGATGTAGGTGGGCCTCACGGGTGGCTTATGTGAGGCAGGAAGGAGAGAGAGAGATGGTCACTTTCTCCCCCAGCTGCCTCTGCCGCCCGGGACCTGTTGGGCAGGCTAAGGACTGATGAAAGGCAAGTCAACCCTAGGCCTTGTCCAGGGTTTCCCCAGGGTTCTTGCCTTCTCGCAGAAAAAGAATTTTCAGGAGTCAACGAGTAATGAAGTAAAACAGGTTTTTATTAAGGAGGTTTTAGGACGGGGAAGTGGGAGGGAAAGAGAGAGAGAGAGTACACATCTCAGGAGGGGAGATGCGGGCGACACATGTGCTCAGGCACCACTTGTGCTCGGCCACGTGGGCTCAAGCAGCACATGGGGTCAAGCAGCATGTGCGCGACGGCTTTTATAGATTTCTTCCCAAGCTTCTCCCATATGGGGGCTTCACTCTAGGTTAAAGTCCGTTGCTAGGGCCGTTGCCAAGGGGAGTAGACTTTGGGAGTGGTCTTCTTTGAAAATCTCCTTTTCCTGACCTCTGTTCCTGCTGGATCATCTGTCCTGGAATGTAACTGGATTAAATGCAGAGAAAGGTTGATCCAGATTCTTTAGGGCTTGTTTTTGGTTAATGGGTCTCATCAAGTCTTGTTTTCCAAACCAGTGACTCTGGACAGCCTTAGGGTGAAACTTCATTGCCTTGGGGACCCCCCTGTCTGCCTGCCTACATCAGGGTTACCTGATGAATGTTCTCGGAGTGTGGGAGCCTTATCCCACTTTCTGATAGCCCTCCGTGCTGCCCTTAGAGTAAGGGAGCCTCACCCCACTTTCCGATAGCCCTCCCTGCTGCCCTTAAAGTAAGTTTTTCTCTTATCAGCAGAACTAATTGAAGAGAATCAATTTATCTCATGTATTTAGTAAGTTTTTTAGAAGTCAGACAAGAGATATAGTGAGATCATTGTATATGCCTTTCAGTTGTAAAATCTTAGGTTTGTTTTTTTTAAAATTCTGCCAAAAGTGTATGTACTTACAGTAAGCCTATCTCTAAATGGCATAAAATAACTTATCTGCATTACTTGAATCGGTTTTTCTAAAGTATAATATAAAATTTTCCTAGGGGGACAATAGGCATTAGGATGTTAACTTTCCAAAGCCTATAGTAGATGCTGACAGGTAATTATGCCCCAGGTCCCAAATCCCCTGGCTTCTAATTCTGCAGGTGGCGCATTTGCCTAAGGGAGAGATAAATCCCAGCTTTGCCTGCCTCTGCCTATCTGGAAACAGATTCTCCTTATCCTCTGCGCGCACTGCAGCGTGAGGGCATCACTAGAGGTTGAAATGAGACAGATTTAGGAAGGAATGGCTTGGGCCTCGTTCAAGGTCGTCTTCCTTGATGGGAAAAGTGATTCTGGTGAACAGTATTTATCGCTGGAGAAATAGTTCTGCAGCTTTTAGGTTATGTTTTTCATTTCTGTGTTTAGAATAATGAATATGATCTTACATTCTTTATGTTTATTTTTTTAAACATTATTATATCACCCTGAGATAGATCACTGCAAAGCTGTTCATGATTGGGTTTCAGTCATACAGTATTCCAGGACCCATCCCTTTTCCAGTGCACATTTCCTACCACCGAGTCTCCAATTTCCCTCCCTGACCCCCTCCCTGCCTGCCTCTATGGTAGGCACTTTTCTTCCCTTTTTATTCTTTTGTGTATTGTGGTTTGTAGTACATTCATTGAGGGGTTATTATGCATACCCCTTTACCTATTTTCAGTACTCAATTCTAGTCTAGCATTACCATTTCTAGCTGATATTGGCAGATTTATCCCTTCTTTATATTACCTAACCCCTGCCCACCTCCCCAACACACACTTGTGGTAGATTTCAACCCGTTACAGATCTTCCTGGACCCTGCTTTGCTTAGCCTTGGATATTATAATATCTAAGTTCTTATAATATATCCCACTGATGAATGCTGTCATTCTATAAATGATCTTATATTCATTTTAAATTCAAATATTTTGTAACCAAGATATTTATTAATCCTCCATATTTTAAACATTTCTGATATTTACAGTTTGTCTTTATTCCTGATTTTAAACTTACTTTTATTTGGGGGCTTCACTTGACTGGGCTCAGTTCTTACTTTGTCTCTGAGCTCATGAATCCCCTTCTGGTGGTACTTGGGGACCTTTGTGGTATTGGGGATTAGGCCAGGTTGAACAGGTGCAAGGAAAGCTTCTTAAGCATTGTACTGTTTCCCGCTATGAACTTTAAATTTCTTATCATTTTTTTTCTTATCAAATTTCTTATCTTTTAAATTTATTTCACTTTTTTCTCCTCCTCCTCCCTCCTCCTCCTCCTCCTCTCCCTCTTCCTCCTCCTCCTCCTCCTCCTCCTCCTCCTCCTCCCTCCTCCCTCCCCAGCAATGCTCAGGGGTTTCTCCTGGCGGTGCCTCGGGGACCATATGGGGATGCCGGGGGATCGAACCCGGGCCACCAGCACTGGCCGGCCGCGCGTGCAAGGCAAACGCCCTACCCACTGGACTATCGCTTCGGCCCCTTCTTTTTTTTTTTTTTTTTGCTTTTTGGGTCACAGTCATTGATGATCAGGGGTTACTCCTGGCTCTGCACTCAGGAATTACTCCTCATGATGCCTCAGGGGACCATGTGGGATATTGGGGATTGAATCTGGATTGGCCGTGGTGCAAGGCAAATGCCCTCTCTGCTGTGCTATCGCTTGGGCCTCACTTTATCAATATTGGAAATCAGTCAGGAAGTCTTTTTTTTATTATTATTAAGAAGTATGGAATTAAACAAATTATTAAAAGAGCAGTAAATATATTACATATATATTTTTGTGTCTTGTGTTATTCCTGCTGTCGCTATCTGAACAGTATTAAGTTCTTGCTGGATAGAAAAATCCTGATTCCTGCCAAAAAGGAACATATATATATATTCTCAGCTTTGAGGCTTGCAGTTTTTTTTGAAGATATTTTGAAAAGTAGATGAATAGATAGTAAACAAACGATAATCTTTAAATGTCAGCTTCCTGTGTAATAAAATCTATTCAGTAACATTGGCAGAAAAATACTTACGTTTAAGATTTCACATATTTTGTTTAGATTTCAAAAAATAATTTTGTTTAATTTATTTTGGCTTTTAAATGAAAAACTAGAATCACATACAGCCAGAAGGTAGCTTCAGCACATGGTTTATTCTAATCCTAGACAAGGGAAACAAAGCATTAAAAGAAAACGTATGCCTTGTCATTCAAGCTATCCAGATGTTGTACTTTCTTTTAAAAACATCCTTGCTCAGTACATATTTGTCTTTATTTAAATTAAAAGCTTACTATCACCCTCCCATTATGTCACTTCATATTTATTTTTAAAAACTCTGCACTCCATAAAAATGGGAGATTTGTGGATATGGTATACTTATGTGTGCAAATACACACACACGCCCAGTATTACAACTTGTTACTATTGCTTAGACTTTATTAACTAGGAAGATCAATGGAATGACATATTATAGATAACAGAACTTTAAAAAGCATTGCTATGTAAGACAGAAAATGGAACAGTGTGCTAACAATTGTCAAGGGTACTAATGCCAACCTAGAACTGAGCATTATAGAGGCAAAAGATACACATGACAACCCTTTAATGTATGTTCTGTAATCCATAGTCTGGAGGGGAAGGAAAAGAGAAAGAGAGAGAAAGGGAAAAGAAATAAAGAACCTGCCATGGAGGAGGGCTGGGGGAGGGAGGAGGGAACCAGGGACATTGGTGGTGGGAGATGGGCACTGGTGGCAGGATGGGTGCTGGAACACTGTATGACCAAAACCTAAATATGAACTTTTTAATCGGATATCTTTGTAATTGTAAAAATAAAAAATTAAAAAAAATCATTGCTATTTGATATTTTTCATTTATTTTTTTGACTTACAATCACTTTATCACTGTCTTCCCGCTCATCATCGATTTGCTCGAGCAGGCCCCAGTAACATCTCCATATGTCCTGTCTCATGCTAGTAGAGCCCAAGGGCATCTGCTTGCTCCAGGAACATAAAGAGCCTCAATCCATTCGGGTAGCTTGCCAGGCTCTGCCGTGCAGGTAGCATACTCTTGTAGACATCTCTAAGTCCAGCATTTATTGATGAACCTCGCAGCTGCTATGGCGCCGCAAGCCAGGCTGTGATAGGCTGGTCTGCTGGGTGGAGTTCTGACGAGAGAAGTCCGGATGTGGAAAATGGAGGCCCCTCATGGAGTGGGGGTCATCTGGCTTGTTGCAAGGCTCTGCTGGGGTGGTGGGCCAGGGCTAGAACCCGGGTTGCTCATTTTTTTTCAATAAAATCATCAAACTCTCTTGATAATGCAGTTAACTAGATTATAACATTTTAAGATGAATAGAAAATCTCCCAAGTGAGGGGAAGAGAGATAGAACAGCAGATAGGGGCGCTTGCCTTGCACACAGCTGACCTGATTCAGGTCTGATCTCCAGCACCCCATAAGGTCTCCAGAGCACCACCAGGAGTGATTCTTTAGAGTAGCATCAGGAGTAAGCCCTAAGCATTGCCATGTGTAGCCCCCAAATCAAAACAACAATAGAAATTTCCACTTGAGATCATTTCTCACATGCTTTTGAGTTTGCTGGGGTTACTTTTGTCTGTTCTGTCCTTTACCAATGTGGGGGTGAATGCTCTGATAATGACTCTTACCTTGACTATTTAAAAAATCTGAGTGTCCACTTTTGGGGAGCCAGTTTAGAGAAAACTGTGTTGGAAAGGTGTTTAGGAAGGTATAAAATACAGTATTAGGAATAAAGGAATAACATGGTTCTGTCTTCAGCTGCTGTTTCTACCAACTACAATTGTGTGTACCGGGCAGAGCCTGGCAAGCTACCCGTGTTTTATTTGATATGCCAAAAAACCATGACCGTTATCAACCTCGCTCCCATGACCTGAAAGAATGGTTTGAGGCTTTTCATGTTCCTGGAGCAAGCAGATGCCCCTGGGGTATACTCGCTTGCAACAGGACATATTGAGATGTTACTGGTGCCCGCTCGAGCAAATCGATGAACAACAGGAAGACAAGTGATACAGGTGATACTGATTGTGTGCCCTTTTTCTAAGTACTTAATTCTCTGTTTTCTAGTTTCTTATCAGTAATAATAATGCCTACCATGTAGAGGTGCTGTGAAAATGTAACCGCTTCTCGGCCTTTTGGCTAAGATCAAGTGTAGTATCTGTTCTTATCAGTTTAAAATGTATCTTTCGGGAGGTGGGGTGTGGACTAGGAAGGTGTTGGGCCATGGTCAGTCATGCTTAAGGCTTATTCCTGGCCTTATGCCCGGGAATCTCTCCTGCCCTTGTTCATGGGACCATATTCAGTGCCAGGAACCAAACCATGGTTGCCATGAGCTAGGCTAGTGCTGTACCTTCTGTACTCTCTTGGCCCATGAGATGGCCTTAGGAACTCTTTAGTACAGTTCCTCGCACTTAACACTCAAGCATTTTCTCTTTTTAGATGCCAGAGATTGAACCCACGGTGTCATTTGCAGGGCAAATGCTGTACCCAAAAAGCTATATCACAAAGCCCTGAGGGAATGTTTTATAAGTGTCTGTAGTTATTGGTCTGTTTTCAGATATAGATTCTAGGTTTGAATCTTTTAGTTACTGAAAATCTTTTAGACAGTTTACCGTGTGGGCTATATAGATCATAGATTCTATTATGATGAAAGAAATGGAATTAAAAGTATATTTGTATTTACAAAACTTGCTGCTCTCTTAACTAGAAATATAAAAATAGCTTTCTAGGTTTTAAGAAAAGAAACATTTAATAACAATAAACAGAAGTAAAGTAAAAATTACTATGTGAAGACAGTAGTCACTGTAATTTTTCTTAGAACTCTTGATATCTTCATAGTTCAAAATGCATTTTAAGGAACAGTTCTTTGTAGCTTTCACTACAAACCCATGTACTTTCATGGTTTAAATGTTGATCAAGGAAAATAAAATTAGTTTTTAAAATTTAACATTTAAAAATCATTTTCATTTATATTATATTTATATTAAATGCTATTTTAATACAAGAATTTTGTATTACAAATATTTTTGGTTGTGCTCAGGTCTTATTCCTGTTTCTGTGCTCAGGGATCACTTCTGGTGCGGTTCAGGGAATGCATGTAGAGCTGTAGCTGGAACTCGCGGTCAGCCACGTGCAGAGCAAGGGCTCTTCCCTGCTGGGATATTTTCTGGCACTTGTCACTTGTCTTCCCGTTGTTCATCTATTGGCCCGAGTGGACGCCAGTAACGTCTCCATTAGTTGGGAATGAGGGTCCATTATTGTTACTGTTTTTGGCATATCAAATACACCACGGGTAGCTTGCCAGGCTCTGCCGGGCACTGGGTTCATCCCAGGGGCCCAGTGGGCCCAGTCCTTTTCTATGTCAGACCATAGACCATGAGGCAGAGCCCTGGGTGTAGGCAAGCCTGTTTCCTGTCTGCCACCTGCTGAGGCAGCTGGGCATCACAGCCACATCTGCAACGCCTCGAGGGGCAGGGATTTTCTGGCAGCAGTGATGATGATAATGATTGATGATGATGATGATTATTGATGGTGATGTGATGGTGATGATAATGATAAAAAATTTGGGTACTATGAGTATGGTTGAGTCCCAGTCCTGCATGGCTTCCCTGAGTCTGCTGAATATGGCTTTTTTTTTAAATTTAAGTGTAGTCATCATCATCTCCAATGATGACATAATTATGATTTTAGATTTCTAATAGTAAAATGGATTTTCTGAGTTTATACACTAGCAATGGAATATTTATGTCTTTTGCATGCACGCTTGTTTTTGTTTTGCTCTGTTGTGAGGGGAAGACCTTTGAATTTTTGTGAGAAATGAGGACAAAGGCTTCCTAAAGACATCGCAGAAGTTGGGGTGGAGGGAAGTTTAGTATCCTAAAGTTAGAAATGGCATTCCAGAGATCACCTTTCCTACTTCCTTTTCATTATTCTTCATTATTAAAGTTTGAAGCTCTGAAAATATACAGTGTCAATCAGATTCTAAACATTGATGGCCACTTAGTGGAAAGCTGTATAGTTGAACACTGCTCTTTGTGTTTTCCTGTGCCTCGTAAGTAGCACCTAAGGGCATTGATACCGCAGGTTTCATTGGGCTTTGTTTTGAGGATAGCACAAGAATTCAACCTTGTTTATACCACTGTAGGGTTGTTCTTGTATCTCCAAAGTCATTTCTGTTGTATTGTGTGTATAGTTGTAGCTATCGCTGTTGATAGAAAGTCATAGAGATAAGACATGAGTATGGAGTTGGTATAGGTAACAGTCTTAGCGTGAGCAATTTTGAACCTGATGTATGGTGTGTGTAGTATGGAGTTGGGATGGATAGCAATCTGAGCACGAACAGTTCTCAACCTATTGTATGGTGTGTATAGTATGGAGTCGGGATGGATAGCAATCTTAGTGTGAGCAGTTCTGAACCTATTGGATGGTGTGTATAGTATGGAGTCAGAATAGATAGCAATATGAGCATGAGCAGTTCTGAACCTATTGGATGGTGTGTGTAGTATGAAGTCAGAATAGATAGCAATATGTGCATGAGCAGTTCTGAACCTACTGGATGATGTGTGCAGTATGGAGTCGGGATGGATAGTAGTCTGAGCATGAGCAGTTCTGAACCTACTGGATGGTGTGTGCAGTATGGAGTCGGGATGGATAGCAATCTGAGCGTGAGCAGTTCTGAACCTATTGGATGGTGTGTGTAGCATGGAGTCGGGATGCATAGCAATCTGAGCATGAGCAGTTCTGAACCTATTGGATGGTGTGTGTAGTGTGGAGTCGGGTGGATAGCAATCTGAGCATGAGCAGTTCTGAACCTATTGGATGGTGTGTGTAGTATGGAGTCGGGTGGATAGCAATCTGAGCGTGAGCAGTTCTGAACCTATTGGATGGTGTGTGTAGCATGGAGTCAGGTAGATAGCAATCTGAGCATGAGCAGTTCTGAACCTATTGTATGGTGTGTGTAGTTTTCTCTCCCTGAGTGTCCTCCCCATTGAGCTAGCTAATGCTGGGGACTCCATTTTCTTTCTTTTTTTCTTTCTTTTTCTTTTGCTGCTGAATAAATGTTTTAAATTTGTCATCTTTAACTGCTTTTAGCATTTTTACAAAATGACGTATCTCATCAAAATGGACACAATAGAAACGGAAATAGATCTTCAAAGTATTTTCCATATTATTCTCTCTTCTTCAGTCAGAGGTTCCCCATATTTGCATGAGTGATAGACCTATATGTACTTGGTATATTGGACACATCACAGAGTGTGGGTTATATATTATATATATGTTTTATTTATATATAAATAAATAATAATATATTTATAATAATATATATAAATATATATTGTTCACACAGTTCTACTCAGTTGCTTATGATCATCTTGAGAATACTCCAACTGGATAAAGAAGATGTTGATTTTTAAGGCTTTAAGAAAAATTTAAGGCTCCCTTATTGAATTGTAAAAATCTATGTATTATAAATAAATACACTGTAAACATGAAAGTGAATAGGTACAGAACAAGCATCACCAATTCAGTTGTATAATACTTTGTCATTCCAATAGGGATTTGTTTTGCCTTAATCTGACTTAATCCTCAATTCTACCTCCAAATTTAGGTCCTGGTTATTCATTATATAGTCTAATTATTGCTTTGTCCCTGGTTTTTATATCAGAGGAATCACATAATAGTCTTCTGCATCTATCATTTCTCACTTAGCCTGTTCATGAGATTCAGTCATGTTTTAGCATGTTATCAGCAGTTTTTTGGGGGTTGGGCACACTCACTTCTGGCTCTGGGGTAATTTCTGTGGTGCCCAGGGAGCCCATATATTGTGTTAGGGATCAAACTGGGACTGCTGCAAGCAAGGCAGGTGCTTATCTGCCCTGTCAGGCAACTGTCTCTGTCCCAGCATTTTATATAGATGAAAGAACTCTGGATAGCACAGCAGGGAGGGCGTATGTTTTCCTTGCATGCAGCCTACCCGGTTCTATCCCTGTATCCCATATGGTCCCCTGAACATTGCCAGGGAGTAATTCCTGAGCGAAGAGCAGGTGTGACCCAAACAGGAAAAAAAAAAACCTGGATGAAGAGATTTAGAATGAATCTAAATGGCAATGCTCAGGGGTTACTTCTGGCTCTTTGCTCAGGAAGGTGCTCGGGGATCATATGGGATGTCAGGGATTGAACTCAGGTTGACCACGTGCAAGGCAAATGCCCTACCCGCAGTGCTATCACTCCGGCCCTCTTGTTCCTCTTTTTTTTTTTTTTTTTTGGGTCACACCCGGCAATGCTCAGGGGTTTCTCCTGGCTCTGCACTCAAGAATCACTCCTGGCGGTGCTCAGGGGGACCATATGGGATGCCGGGATCGAACCGGGCCGGCATGGGACAGCTGCGCGCAAGGCAAACGCCTACCCGCTGTGCTATCACTCTGGCCCTCTTGTTCCTCTTATATGTGTTCTAAAACCCAGAGGTAACGACTCTCAACGCAAGGGATCACTTGAATCTCACAGTGCAAACAATTACCCATTATTTTCACTCTTCTGGAGAGTAAGGTGAGCACAACTTTATTTTATTTATTTATTTATTTATTTATTTATTTTTAATTTTTTATTATACCACAGTGAAACATACAATTACAAAGGTGATCATAATTGGTTCTTGGTAATACAGTATACCAGCACCCATCCCTCCACCAGTGCCCCATTTCCACCACCAATGTACCCTACCCCCCTCCTGCCCACCCCCATGCTGCCTTAATAGCTAGGTACCCCAGTTTCCTCTCTTTCTCTCTCTCTTTCTCTCTGTCTCTGCATCTCTCTGCCTCTTATTTTACACATTGTGGCTAGCCCTGCAGGTATTTAGAGTTTATCACTTAAGTCTCTTTGTGTATATTCAATGGTGAGTCTTAATCTGCCATTACCATTTCCCACATTTAGTAAAACACTGGTATCTATTTATGTCATATTAATGAATGCAGTCATTCTATATCTGTCCTTTTCCTTCTGACTAATTTCACTCAGCATGATAGTCTCCATGTCCCTCCATTTGCAGGTAAATTTCATAATTTCATCTTTTCTGACAGCCGCATAGTATTCCATAGTGTAGATGAACCACAGTTTCTTTAGCCAGTCCTCTGTTCTCGGGCATTTAGGTTGTTTCCAGATTCTAGCTATAGTGAATAGCGCAGAGATGAATAAAGAAGTGCAGATAGTGTTTCTGCTATGTGTTTTTCGGTCTCTCGGGTATATTCCCAGGAGTACTATTGCTGGATCAAATGGGAGCTCAATATCTAGTTTTCGGAGGAATGCCCATATTGTTTTCCAAAAGGGCTGGACCAGTCGGCACTCCCACCAACAGTGGATCAGAGTCCCTTTTTCCCCACATCCACGCCAGCACTGGTTGTTCTTGCTGTTTTGGATGTGTGAGCACAACTTTATAAAGACTTTCTGGGAATTGTGGCAATTCTCAGTTCCACTTCCATAAAAATAGTACATAAATGCTGGAAGACTTGTGCTAATGCAAATAAATACTTGGAATTCAGAAGTCCTAAAATCATCCACAAGGTAGGAATATTCTTTAAAGTCATTTTAGCTTTAAAGGTTATGTTGAAGGAGTCGCTAAAAAATAGCCACAAGGTAAATTATTACATATACATTTCCGCCATGTATTTTACTTGCATTGAATCTGAACCAAGTATTTATCTTTCACAGACACAGAAATATCCCTACATCACTGTATGTATGGTTGGACCACTTTGTCTTCCCCAGAAATTAATGCTTATATTTCAGTTTCTCATTGGCTCTCTTCATTGGCTGACCCTACTCTTTTTTCTTTTCTTTTTATTTCCTTCTTTTTCTATTTTGAAATCTCAAAATAGTTATTTATTCAGATTGATTCCCTTGTGTCCAAGAAGGTCTCTTTCTTTCTCTGGTCTCTATTGTCCATCCTCACCCAGTTTCCTTAGTCTTCACGCATGGGTGCTTATGCTCTGGCCTCAACAGTGCCTCCAGATGGTCCTTGACCTTCTTAGGTGATGTTTGTAGAATTCACTCCTTAGATGGCTCTTAGCTTGTCACAGATGGTAGGATTCTACTTTGCAGGTATATATTGCTCAGCACATGATTCAAAAATTCTATTTATTTTCTTTTTACTGTTTATTTTTGTTTTGGGGGCCACACCCAGAAGGACTGAGGTCTTACTCCTGACTCTGCACTTAGTAGTCACTCTTGGAAGGACTGGGGACATATGGGAACCATCCCATATGTGATGGAGCCTGGGTCAGCTGCATGCAAGGCAAGTGCCTTCCCCACGGTTCTGTCACTCTGTCCAGATTAAAAATTTTAATCCCACATGAAAACTTCTAAATACTTATTTTAGTTAGTTATAAACAGTCGGGATGTAGCACAGATCAAAGTGCTTTTCCCGACTATATTGATGGATGATACTCAATAACTCAAGGGGCTTGATAAAAAAGAATTAATGGAGTGAAGAAGTGAATATAGATTTTTGTCTTTTTTTCTCTGACAAATGGGGTTATAGACAACTAAGAAATGCATTCCTATTTCAGATGAAACTAGTGACCGATGAGGAATAAACTTGCTACATTATGAATTTTATCTTAATATATAGGTAGGGTATATTTACCCATTCTGTGGACAAATCCCTGAAGAGACCCTGAACTAATTTTGTTTTAAAATGAAATGTTTAAAATTCTACTATTTCGGTCCAGCAAGGGTCCAGCATAGGATATATTGTCTTTATTCCATTTGCAATTTATGCAGTTCAAAATTGATCTTTTGTTTTGTTTCGGAGTAGCTAATTTTGCCTCTGCATCTATCTGTAAGAATGCCTTTCCTACTGTTTTCCTGAATAGTTTTTCTTGGCTTCCTCTGACTTATTATTATGTTTAAAGGATTATTTTTTCCAAGGCACTTATTTTTTGAGCAAATTTGCAATAGCCAAAATTATATAAAACATTCAGTATGGGATTATTAATGTAATGTATCATCAGACAATGGGACATAGAAAGTGAAAAAAGATGAGAGTATGCTTCATGGGACAATAATCTAATTTAGAGTTATCGCTGGGTGTTGTCAGGGGAGCAGAGGATGCTTTTACCCTGAAGAAAGAGGAAAGGAAGAAACTTGGAAGGAAGAATGACTTGATTAATGTCTGTGTCTTGGTACCACCCATGCACCTTCCCTTGCCTTGATAACAGAGCCAGAGATACTGTCCACTCCTTGCCATGGATATTAACAATCACAGTCAGTCAATATCCATAGTCACAATCAATCTGGAACCACAGTCAGATTCAGTCTGTAACTCATAGTCTGTAAGTCATAACCCAGTGTGTTGGCATGATGGTGGATCACTGTCGGGAGCTTCTGGGGTCCGCGACAGTATCAGGACAGAAGTTCTACCTCCGAGGCTGCCGGGAACGGATGAAAACTCACGAGTCCGGCACAGTTACAAAAAAGACTTTTAATAGTACAAAAGCTCTACCACTGCAATCCAATATAATGAAAGAACTCTAGCTCTGGTCAGAACTTAGGCCATAGAAGAGAGTCCCAGTCTCCCACCAAAGAGGATCCTACCAGAGTGGAATCCTACCCAAAAGAAGGGCAAGTGCCCCAAGTCATACCCCTTTTATGCACCAAAGTAATCCTAACTGTTGACAGGTAGGGTCCTGTCAACAAAGAACCCTAAACAGCTTCTAGATAGTAGAAGAGGGAGGGTAGAAGGGTGGTACACACTATTATAGGTATCTAGGAGCATGCCAAGGACTAATCCCTTCTTCTTATGTAAAACACTGGGGGAAATGGGGGGGCTAGTATAAAGTAATACATCTTAATTTCATGGGCTTCATGTAATCTAGATGGTACCCATAAGGTCCTTCTTATTTATTATCTGCACCAGGGTGATTCTGAGTCTTGTTCTCCGTATATTGAAAAGGTCACACTTCGCCTGCATGAGGGCAAACTAGTATGATCCTTCCGATAATCTTAAACTGTAGTCTCAATGTAGCCTGGGTGGCAGTCTCCTGGTAAATTGTAGCACACTGGGTGCAGTGGGTATAAAGAGGAGCTATGCCCAATCTAGATAACATAGAAGTCTTAGTAGATGTATAATAAGCCAGAAGTTATTCAGAGTCAAGGTAACTTCTGTAACTAACACACCCTCTATCAGTGTTTACAAGAAGAGAGATCTCATTAGAATGAACCCTGGCTTAAGAACATATAAATAGATTAAGCTGTGAGCAAAAGCTCCCAAGGTAGCTAAACCTGTCATCCAACATATCACTGTCACTTGATCACTCGACTTCCTATAGATCATTGATTTACTAGAGCAGGCACCAGTAACATCTCAATATGTCCTGTCACATGCGAGATAGCCCAAGGGCAGTGCCCACTCCAGGAACATAAAGAGCCTCAAACCATTTCATCAAGTCATGGAAATGAGGTCTATAATTGTTACTGGTATTTGACATGTCAAATACGACACAGGTAGCTTGCCAGGCTCTGCCGTGTGGGTGGGATACTCTTGTAGTCACCTCAAAACTCAAGTGTTTATTGATGAACCGCACGGCTGCTTTTGGCTGCACTAGCTGGGCTATAATCAACTCTTCTGCTGGGTGGAGCTCTGAGGAGAGGGAAGTCCGGATGTGGAAAATGGCGGCCTTCATGGTGTGGGGGTTCCTCTGGCTTCTTACAAGGCTCTGCTGGGGTGGCGGGCCAGGGCTAGAACTCTCCATCCCTCCCAGGTACCTTGCGATCTGCTGGGCACAGGGAGAGCAAATAGCAGCTCTGTCCCGTGTGTGTGAGTCTCTGGATTGGCATACTTGGGCTGGGCTAGGAAAAGACTGCTGCAGGGTGGGTCGGTGATGAGCCGGGCTGTGATCAGGGTTCTAGCCCTGGCCCACCACCCCAGCAGAGCCTCGCAAGAAGCCAGAGGAAACCCCACACCATGAGGGCCGCCATTTCCCACATCCAGACTCCCTTTCCTCAGAGCTCCACCCAGCAGAAGAGCTGATCACAGCCCAGCTCGTCACTGACCCACCCTGCAGCAGTCTTTTTTTCAAGCCCAGTTAGGTATGCTGATCCAAAGACTCACACAGGGGGCAGAGCTGCTACTTGCTCTCCCTGTGCCCAGCTGATCACAAGGCGCCCGGGAGGGATGGCGAGTTCTAGCCCTGGTCCACCACTCCAGCAGAACTTCGCAAGAAGCCAGAGGAACCCCCCACACCATGAGGGCCGCCATTTTCCACATCCGGACTCCCCTCTCCTCAGAGCTCGACTCAGCAGAAGAGCTGATATCACTGTATTCTAGAAATATTTGAATGACATGGTTTTCCAATATGGAAATAGCAGAAATGGGTGAGAGAGATAGTATAATAGAATGAGTGCACGCTTTGTATGCAGGAGACCTGGGTTCCATGCCCATCATTGCATCGTACTCTGAGCAACCTGGGAGTGACCTCTGAACATTATGGGGCGTGACCCCAAGCACCGAACCAGGAGTAACTCCCTAGCAGTGCATTTGACCTCCAAACAACCAAACGCAAGGGCCTGAGATAATTTAGGGGTCAAAAGGGATTTGCCTTACACAGGCTGACCCAGATTCAATTCTGGAAAACACATGTAGTCCCCTCAGTACTGCCAGGAGTAAGCCCTGAACACTGCTGGGTATGGACCAATAACAAAAACAAAACAAAACAAAACAAAACAAACAAAGAGAGAAGAGAGGAAAGAAGGATGGAAGGGAAGAAAAGGAGGATGGGAGGGAAGAAGGAAGGAAGTTATGAAGGATGGATGCCAGCAGATACCATGTAAAACTTGTTTGGTTCTTTTGAGAAGTGGAATGATGTGAAAACTGTCTGATAGTCCCCTGCTGGGCATCATTTGCCTGGAGCCAAACACAGATGACACAGATGCTGTAAGTTTTCTCCCGGCTCTCTCAGGTTCTCAGTTTGTCCTTCTCCAGTCAGCTCTAATCATACCTAGGGCCCAGCTGCTGCCTGATGTTATTTAGGGGCAGAGGGCCCACTGAATTCTTTCTTGCAATGGTCCTTCTTTTGGTTGCTGATTGAATTTGCCTACTTTTGATTTAGGTGCTCCCTCTGTCAACCAGATAATTAAATATATATTGTTAAATATATTGTTTTATTGTGTCATTGTAATATGATTTCGATTAGCTTGAGAATTAAGTTAGAAACCAGTGATCTATATTGGGGGAAGGTGAAAACAGCAAATTAGGATTAAATTAAAATTGTAATTGAATACCATTATGCATAAGACAGCTGATTGAATAAATCCTTTTACTGAATTCTAAGGAAATTAATGATGAAATTCAAAATGCTGAAATTTTTCCCTTAGATTTTCTGAAGGGAAAACCTAGTATAAAAGACCTGTCTGGAGCCAGAGAGACAGTGCAGTGGGTCAGACACTTGCCTTGATTCAACCAACTGGGTTTGATCCCTGGCAGCCCATATGGGCCCTGGAGCCCCACTAGAAAGGATTTCTGACTTCAGAGACAGATGTAAGCCCTGAGCACCCCGGTGTGTCTCTCCCTCAAAAAATAAAACTGAAACATGAACCTGCTCTATTACAGACTGACCTTGGAGTTTCATGTTTATACTCAGAATCTTGTTTTTCTCCTCCTCGGTGCTATGGCAGTTTTGCCTTCTTGCCTTGCTCTCTGAACTTTTTTTTCTTTCTGGGTCACAACCAGCAATGCTCAGGGGTCACTCCTGGCTTTGCACTCAGGAATTATTCCTGGAAGTGCTTGGGGACCATATGGAACCCGGGTCGGCCACCTGCTGTGCTATCGCTGGGGCCCTGGTCTCTGAACTTGGTGAGTTCCGGTCTGTTCTCCCTCATGAGCGTGCAGTGGAGCACAGCACCATCAGAATTTGCTCCGTTATGTGGAAGGCGGGAACTCAGTACAAATGTAAAGTGTTTTCTTTTACTTATGATGCTTTTTTTTTAAAGATTGAATTGTTGAAGTTTATTACAGATTTTAAAAAATGGCATATGATAATTCAGTGAAAATAAGCTACCATGTGAATGTGGAGTTAGAATCAGTAATATCAGGCAGAAAACGGGGGGGGGGGGGGGGGGAGAATCTTAAAGGAAAACTAGTTTGTAGTTTGGAATATTTGTGGAATACCAGCATGGTTGATGAGTTATGGACACATGGGAGAATGGAACAGTGTGGTATGGGAGTAGATAGGAATCAGATTCTGATTTGTGTTTTATTTTTAAGGGATTATACTTTAATTCAGAAGGCTATTTCAAAGTGGGACTTCTCTGGTGAAATAAATACATATTGCTTTAGCACTTTCTTTGTTGTCTGTTTTTGGGTCACACCTGAAAATGCTTGTGGTTACTCCTGGCTGCACTCTGGAATTATTTGGGGGGGTTCGAGTAAAAGGTGGGATGAGAGACCATATGGGATGTTGGGAATCAAACCCTGCTAAGCCATGGGCAAGGTCGTACCTGATGTACTATCTCTCTAGCTGCATACTTTAGCATTCTTGCAGAACAACTATCACTGTATCACTGTCTTCCCGTTGTTCATCGATTTGCTTGAGCAGGCACCAGTAACATATCCATATGTCCTGTCTCATGCTAGTAGAGCCCAAAGGCATCTGCTTGCTCCAGGAACATAAAGAGCCTCAAACCATTACATTAGGTCATGGGAATGAGGTCTATAATTGTTACTGGTATTTGGCATATCAAATACGAACCGGTAGCTTGCCTGGCTTGCCACACTAGCGGGTGGCATACTCTTTGCAGTCACCTCTAAATACAGCATTTATTGATGAACCAAGCAGCCGCGGGCCGGGCTGTGATAGGCTTGTCTACTGGGTGGAGTTCTGACAAGAGGGAAGTGGATGTGGAAAATGGCGACCCTCAAGGAGTGGGGAGTCATCTGGCTTGTTTGCAGGCTCTGCTGGGGTGGTGGGCCAGGGCTAGAACCCGCCATCCCTCCTGGGTGCCTCGTGAGTGGCTGGGCACAGGGAGAGCCGGTAGCAGCTCTGCCCCATGTCTGTGAGACATGAATCAAATTTCTCAAAATAGGAGAAAAACACTCAGAAGATAAATTCCCATGACCCTGTGAATTAGATGATTATGAAAAGATCCTTCTAACCCACAACACATCTTAGCTAAAAACCATATAAAATATTAGAAACAAAAAGCTATGCCTATGTTAGTCTTTGGCATGTGTAGGAATACAGGCTTATTTTGGAAGAATGTCAGGACTTAGAAGAGATAGTGATGGACTTTTCATTTTAAAGATTCTGGCCTGAGGGCGACACACATTGAGCATATAGTGGTACTCAGGCTTGCTTGCTTGCTTGTTGTCTTGCTTGCTCGCTCGCTAGCTCTACTGTGACACAGTTACAAAGACCTTCATGATTGGGTTTCAGTCATGCAGTGTTCCAGCACCCATCTCTCCACCAGTTCCCTATTCCCACTACTAATGTCCCCACATTCCCTCCCCCTCCCCCAGCCTGCCTCTATGGCAGGCACTTTGCCTCCCCCACCCCCCTCTCTCTTCCTCTCTCCGATCTCTTAAACATTGTGGTTTGCCATATATACATTTACGTGTTATCATGTACACCCCTTGCCTACATTCAATGTTCAGTTCTAGGGTGACATTGATGTTGCCATTTCCCCACAATTAGTAGAACGCTAGCATATATTTACATCCCACTAATGAATGCAGTCATTCTATATCTGTCCTTTACTTTCTGACTAATTTCATTCAGCATGAAGTCTCCATGTCCATCCATTTGCAGGTGAATTTTATGACTTTGTCTCTTTCTGACAACTGCATAGTATTCCATTGTGTAGATGTACCATAGTTTCTTTACTGAGTCTTCTGTTCTCGGGTATTCAGGTTGTTTCTAGATTCTGTCTATCTTGAATAGTGCTGTGATGGATATCAAAGTGCAGATTGTTGGAGGACAGGTTTAGATAAGCTGGGAGCTTTGTTGTTTTGCCCACTCACAGCTTAATCTATTTAAGCCAAGGTTCATTCAAATGAGACCTCTCTTCTATGTAAACATTGCTAGAGGGTGTGGCAGTTACAGAAGTCACCTTGATTGAATAACTTCTGACTTATACATCTACTAAGACTTCTATGTTTTCTAGATTGGGCACAGCTCCTCTTTATACCCACTTCACCCAGTGTGGGACAGTTAGAATTTACCAGGAGACTACCACCCTGGCTATGGTGAGACTATAGGAAGACTATAGGAAGGATCATACTAGTTTGCTCTAAGCAGGCGAATGTGACACTTTCAGTGCACGAGAACAAGATATCAGAATCACCCTGGTGCAGATAATAATAAGAAGGACCCTGTGGGTACCATCTAGATCACATGAAGCTCATGAAATCAAGATGTATTACTTTATATCAGCCCCCTCCAGTGCTTTACATAAGAGATAATCTCAGGATTAGTCCTTGGCATAACCTTTGTTTATACCTCCAATAGGGTGTGGCACATCTCTTCTACACTCTGTTTAGGGTTCTTTGTTGACATGACCCTCCCAGTTGGATTACTTTGGTGTATATAAGGGGCTGACTTGAGGCCCCTTCACTTTGGGCCTTTTCGCTTGGGCTTTGGCCTTTTAGCTTTCGGCTTTTGGCTCCTGTGGCTTTTGGCTCCTCGGCCTTTTGCTTTTTGCTTTTTGCTCTTTGGTCTTTTGCTCTTTCTTCTGGGTAGGACTCATCTCGGGTGAGATCCTCTTTCTTTGGTGGAAGACTTAGGCTCTTTTGTATGGTCTAAGTTCGTACCAGAGCTAGAGTTTGTTCATTATATTGGAGTGCTGTGGAAGAGCTTTTGTGCTATTAAAGGCCTTTTGGAACTGCACCGGACTTGTGAGTTTTCATCTGTTCTCCCGGAGTCCTCGGAGGTAGAGGAAAACTTTTTTGCCCTGACACTGTCGGGGACCCCGGTGGTGTTCCCCAACAGCAGATAGTGTTTTTTCTGTGTGTTTTTGGGTCTCCCGGTATATTCCCAGGAGTGGTATTGCTACTCAGGCTTTCTACCAGCTCTGCACTCTGGGATCACTCCTGACAGTGCTCAGGAGCCATATGAGTGCCGGGGGTTGAACCCAGGGCGACCCAGGGCAAGGAAAATGCCCTAACTGCTGTACAATCTCTCCAACCCCAATTTATTAGACATTGTTTAGGGTATAAATATTAAGTGAAGTAAATTACTCTTTGTTTTGAGGTTTATAAATCTTTAAAATAAAAATCATTATTTGGGGAAAAATGATGAACTTCTCTGCTGAAAGAGAGGGCACCATTAAAGAAATGCACAAAATATATCTGTCTCCATGAAGACGTTTGGTCTGCTACACACTGTTACCAGTGTGCAAAAATATGGTCCAGTAGTGTTTTGTATGAAAAATGTTTAAAATGCTTGTTGAAAGCAAATTTGGGGGTATATTTTGGGCCTTGTATCACTATCTTCTGTCTTAAATTGTCATGCTAGTGTTTCTTAATGTTTGCAAAAGTCTGCTGTACTTAAATGTGAGAAGAGCAGCATTAAAGGAGAAAACTTGTGTTTTTTACCTGGACCCCTGCTAATTTATAGTTTTGATTTTAAAAAATAAATTCTGGCTTACATGTAAAGTGTTAATACATATTTCTTGTTAGTTTGAATGTGTATTATAGATAAAACTGATGTTAAAAGTCAATTTTGTTGGATTGCATTTGATTCTTTAAAACGAAATTCCATTTCCTGCAAGCAGAGGGTACTGTTGAATTGGCTCTGTATTCTGAATTTATTATTGATTGAACATTCTTATATTCGAATTTGGTCTAAATCCAGAAGGCTTAGGTAGTGCCAGGGAATAGTTAATACAGAAGCAATAGTTAAACCTTTAAGTAACTGGAATCTAGGGTGTTAAACTCCCTTCTGTAAATTGATTTTCATCTGCAGGATTTCATGCAGGATCTGATGCATGCAGGATGTCAGGAACGGGATTCACAAACATCTGTTTGCAGAACAGACCCTGCATTTGGGGGCCAGTAGTGTCAGATCTGGGTCACATTTGGGGCGAGTAGTGTCAGACCTGGCAGTGTAGGAGGTTTTGGTGCATTAGTGCTTTGGCGCTCAACAGTCATGCCCAGCAGTGCTCGGGGACCATGGGGGCTTGCATTGGAATCTGGGTCTCCTCCAGGCAAAGCATGTGGTGCAGACCTTTAAGTTGTTGACTTGGTCTTTACATATTGTGTTAAGAGAAATTTTATGCCCACTGTTGTTTCAGTGACAGATTTAGATGTAAAGGTGAAGGAGATGATTCTCCAGTGGTGGGTATTATTATTATCTGTATCCTTTGGTATTTTCCAATGTGTATGTTTTAAATTTTCAGTAGTGGCAGGAGGTGCCAGCACATGTTTGTCAAAGAGTTTGCATTCTGAAATGGCTAGTGCTTGAATTTTTATGTCATGGCCTTTTATAAATGGTGTAAGGCACTGAAATAAATATTACAGCGTGTAGCACAATGTAACACATTATCTGAGCCATTTTCATGATTAATTGATGCTTCTATATTTTAGATGTTAAAAAATTCCTTGCCAACTTTTCTATGTGAAACAACTAGAATTGGCAATAGATCTTTTTTTTGCTCATTTCAGCACATTTCATGAATGGATATTTATTATGAAAAGCACCAAGCATCTTCCTTTCACAAAGCCAGAGTGTTTGCACTCGATTGCGCTGATGGCATATAATCGTCTGTTTATTTAATCACTTTTCCTTACTTAACAATTTTGATCTACAGTGGAGTAAAGACTTTTCCTGCCTTTGGATTTTGAATATAAAATAGGGAGATCTAGACATGATTTATACTGCATTGACCTATGGGTGGAATTAAGCTTTCTCTGCCTTTTTTTTTTTTTAAAGAAAAGCGTTCAGTCTTCGAAGAGGAATAATCTTATCAATCCCTTTGTTTTTAAATTACTCTGGAGACAGATCAGAGCTGCCTAGACTATAAAGTTTTCTTTTATTAAAGTATGATATGTACAATTGATTTTGATAGCTCATTTTGAGAACAATATGTATTTAAGAGAGTAACATATTGTTGAAAACGAAAAGCCTCAGTGCATGGTGTTGTATCAATTCAACCTCGATTTTTGCTAACCTTTTCTTGCTGATTTTAGTTATATTTTTCTTTGGCCACACCCTGTGGTGCTCAACGCTTACTCCAGTCTCTGCATTTAGGGATCACTCTTGGCCATAAGGGACCATATGGGATTGTGGAAAAAGAACCTGGGTTGGTATTGTGCAAGGCAAGGGCCCTGCCTAATATACTGTCTCTAGCTCAAATGATTTCTAGATTATTAATCCACTTTTGAGGAATTTAGTTTTATTGGTGATGGTGGATACCCTGATTTCTGGAATTTACCACTATCTCTCCTATCTTTGCTAGAACGCTTGGTTTGGGACACACCTGGCTATGCTCAGGGCTTACTCCTGGCTTTGCACTCAGGAATGACTCCTTGTGGGGCTCAGAAGCTTTTATTTGGTACCAAGGAATAAAACCAGGTCAGCTGCATGTAAGGCAGGAGCCCTACCTGCCATACTGTTGGTCTGCCCCCTGTTACACTTCTTGAATGGGAATTGCATGATCTAGGACTAGCTGATATTTCCCATGGGGGAAGTTTGTTCTCTTTGCTTTTGCTACATGCCATTCTCTGTTCATTGGAATTGATCAGCCACATTTTGTGTTGGGTTTCGGGTCATATCCAGTGATGTTCAGACTTTGTTCCTGGCTTCAGCACTCAGGAGTCATTCCTGGTGGGGCTTGAGGGACCATATGGGGTGGTGGGGATTGAATCTGAATCTGCTCTGTGCAAGGTCTGCTGTGTGCACCCTTCCTGGTACTATTGCTTTGGCCCCATCAGGCAGTGTTTTGTTTTTTTTCCAATGCGCATGTGTTTTTAACTTTGCAGTTGGGGCACAGGGGACTCAGCACAGGTCTTTCAAAGACTGACATTTCTGAGATGACTGGTGATCGAGGTTTCCTTCTGATCAGAATTCCCCTCTCCCTACTTTTTATTCCTTCATTTTCTGTCAGTATCCTGTCTTTCAGTGTCTACTGTGAATAGCTTGATTCAAATGCATCTTTTCCCTGTGCAGTTAACTTTCTTTTCTCTTGGGATCCCATTGGAATCTGTTTCGCTTGATCATTTGAAAGCCTTTGTGGAATACATTTGTTTTTATTCCTTGAGAAGAGCTTTTACTTGTCTTGCCACTTTCTTGGAACCCTGCAGAAATCCTCACATGTAATCTCTTAATGTCTGTTACATTGAATACATGTAAAGATTTTTATGTGATAACGAACCTTTCTGGTTGATTCACTTGCCAGTGAAGATATACAAAGATTCATGGAGCATTGTTTTTTATCCTTCCTTTCGGGTTTTCTGAACCTAGGGTCTGAAAGACTCCTTTGTGGTCTGTCATCCCTGTAAAATTATATGAAAGAATCTTGCATAAGTGCTTATTTGCATATCTTTTTTAAAGTTTTGGTGACCCTATTTGAGGGGCAGGGGGCACACCTGGTAGTGCCTGGCTGCTGTGTAAAACCGTGCAGATCTGGGCATTGAACAGAGGCCCTCAGCAGAGCACTTGCTCCAGCCCTTTGAGCCTCCCCAGCCTAGGACCATGGCTTGTTAACAGAAACTTCTGCAGGGTTAGGAATGTGTAATTTAAGGGTCAGGAATGTGACTCAAGAATAAAGTGTCTGTCGTGCTGCATGGGTTCAATCTCTGGGCACTGCAGAAAAGAGGAAAAAGAAGAGAAAAGAAAAGGGCATTCTTTATTCATTCATTTGTGAGCAAGCCCAGGGTCTCACACAGGCAAGGCCTGTGCTCTATCGCAGAGCCATAATCCCTGCTCCTGACAGTTATATTTTATTTCATCTGGCAGTACTTGGGGGCCACTTCCTGTTCAGTGCTCTAGGCTGCTGCCTGAGGTACAGTGCTTGAGATGGGCCCTGGACCTCCTGTGTGTAGGACATGTGCTCAGAGCATTGAGCCCCTCCCTGGGCTCAGAAAGTGCATTGTGAATGAGGTAGCATTCTGAGTAATATTTTTAAAACAATAGAGGCCTAACAAAGGTGACTTGAAGCCACTAAATTTTGTCAACTGCTTTGTTGACAAAGTAACCATGTGCCCTCGTTGCGTTTCATAGGTTTTAGAGTTGAGGAAGAGAAAATTTTTCAGTTCGGTTTTAAGCGATTGATTTTGACTGGTGAAGAGTATTCTAATGTGAATTTTTTTTTTAATTTGGCGGTAAAGGGGCAGCATTCCTGGTGGTGCTCAGGGCTTAAAGTGGAGTGCTGCTGTGTGGCTGAGACACACCGTGATTAACTTTGTAATAGTTGTCTCATAGTGGTATAATAGAATTATAAAAAAATAAAGTGGAGTGTTGGGCATCACACCCAGGTTGGCCGTGTACAAGGTCAGTGCACTACTCTGTACTATCACTTCCACCCTCCAACTTGACAATTAAGGTGGCTTCTGGTCCTAATTACTTCTGCTTCTGTAACGGGAGAAAAGGCTGCAAAGGTTAAGGCGAAGACTCCCAGAATGACCACCAACTGGGAACTCTTTGCCACCATTGCGGCAACATGGGAAGATGCCATCATTGACGACATCGATGAAGAATACAACCGACTGGTTCAGCACCTCCATGATTGTGCGAAGAATGCTGAGAGAGAGAAAGACACAAAAGGACGCCTGTCTTCAAAGACTCTCCAGCTCATTTGCCAACGTACCAAGGCGCGAGTCTCAGGCGACCAAGTGCTAATGTCCAAGCTTGCAAAGCAGTGCAGAGAAGCGATAAAGGAAGACCTCAAAGAGAGAAGAGCAGAAATACTGGAAGATGCAGCAGAAGCCAAGAAAAGCATTTGCAATGCCTGCCTGTCCTTCGCCAACTATAAGACTAAGATGACTGCCCTCCGGCATCCTGATGGATCAATCACATCTTCCAGAGAAGATTATCCATGACTTCTACTCAGATCTCTTTGATAGCCCACATTCCAAATTCCACAGGATAGATATGTCATTCCCAACATTCTCCCTTCTGAAATCCGACATGCCATTTTGTCGGTAAAGAAGTGAACAGCACCTGGCCCAGACAAAGTCAGACCCAAACACCTGAAGAATCTGCCGTTAGTACTCATCAATACACTGACTTGGTACTTCACATGCTACCTGTCCAAATGCAAGGTGCCCTCCCAATGGAAAAACGCAGGACAGTTCTACTGTTCAAGAAGGGAGACATCCATGACATTGGCAACTATCGCCCCATCTGCCTGTTGTTCGTCATCTACAAGCTGTTCACTCGAGTCATTCTGAACAGGATTCTTCAGGTGTTCGGGTCTGACTTTGTCTGGGCCTGGTGCTGTTCACTTCAACATTAGATGAAGGACAACAATGCGAGCAAGCTGGCTTCCGAAAGGACTCAGCACAATCAACCATATCCACTAGGTAACCAAGCTCATTGAGGTTTGTAGAGAGTACAAGATGCCGCTCTGTCTCATGTTCAATGATATAAAGAAAGCCTTTGATTCTGTTGACTGAAGTGGTCATCGAAGCCCTAGCCGAACAGGGTGTTCAGACCCAATACATTAAGTGATCAAGTTATCAAGTGATCTGTATCAGAAAGTTCGGAGTTCATCTCAGATGAGAGGACCCTTATAGTCTCCTGGAAGCTTGGTCACTGCCTCTCTCCTTTAGAGGAAGGTGGTTCCATTTTGGAGTTACAGGTCGTAGAGCTGGGGCGGCCTCTGGCTTCCAATCTCGTATTGTCCATGTGCTCCCTGTATTTGGTAGGAGACCTCTGGGGTATTAGGAGTGAACCCAGAGCACAATTATTTGGTCAGCAGTCAGAAATAAGAGTATAATCAGCTGAAATTCAGACTCTGGAAGGCTTATGCACAGCTGTGTGAGAAGGGCTTTGTTTTTCGTCGGTGTCTCCTGCCTGCCTTTCCTTTCCTTGCCCTTGGTTTGCCCTTTCTTTCCCGTGGAGTGCTAAGGGCCATGAGTCAGGCCCCAGACTCTGCATGGTCACTCCTTCCCCAGAGCTGAGCAGCGTCTTTGATCTAGACTCACTTAGTCATTCCTGTCTATATTCTTATTGTGTTGCTGGAAGATTTGCATTGGATTTTTACTGCAGGCTTATCAAGTGTATCTCCTGGAAAGGACGACGTCTGAGCAGCTTTAATTAATGGCATGAATGCTTTTAAAATTTGGCAAGAGAGATTTTGGTTTCCTCATTTTGTTTGTGAAATAGTTGTCATCTTCTGACCTCTTTTCACATTCACTTTACCAGCCAATACTTAGTTGATTAACTCAATTGGGGGAATACTTTCTTTTATCAGCGTGTCTCATAACTTGCTATATTAGCTTTAATATACGGCAAATCATTAACCTTAGATGGAGTGTAGTGGCATTCGTGTCTGTACAGAACACACTCAGCTTTCTAATGCAAACGAGCGATTAAGTGCTGCCCGGTGCTGTTAGCTCAGGCCCCTTTACCTCAAAGCTGCACCCCACTGACTGTGTATCATTTCTAGAGGCTCCTGCAATGCTCTCAGCACTGCTGATGGGGAGCCGATACTCCAGTCTTTCAGATTTCCTTGGTTTTTTTTTTTTTTTTTTGTGTGTGTGTGTGTGTGTGTGTGTGTGTGTGTGTGTGTGTGTGTGTGTGTTTTGGCCTGTGCCTCGCAGTGCTTGGGGGACCATGCAGTGCCGAGGAAGAAACCTGGGCTTCCTGCAGGCTGAGCCCTGAGCCAAGCCTTTGAGCCTTCATCCCAACTTACTTCTGTCTTTAAATTCTGTATTCACAGTTCAGTGAGTCAAATGCCATCTCTCATCTTTTTTCCAAAATAGTTTTTCTAAGTCAGTGGTTGGCAAGTTATGGCTCCTTACTGTTTTAAAACATAGCAACGAATACTGCTCACGAGTGACGTCTGGCTGCTTTTTGCACTACAGCGGTATACTGGTATGAGGACGTAGGCAAGACACGTGATCCTCAGCGCCTGCATTTCACAATGGAATTTCTCAGGAAGCTGCTGACCTTCTGAAGCTGGGATCAGACAATTCCCAGGATCTTGGCCTACTCACACCTTTGCCCTTGACAACCTTTGCCTTCAGCAGGTGAATAACCGGCCGGTTTTCTTTACATTTCTGGCAGCAGAGAATTCTTCCCTTTTTTCAGCAACCCTCTTTTAGTGCTGTTACTCTCTTAGGCCTGAGAACTCAGCAGGACTTGTGCAGAGGTCCCTGGCAGCTTCCTCAGCGGTGTTCCCTGTTTGGGAAAGGCATCTCAGAGTCAGGCATATTTGTGGTGCGTGTGATGTAGAGCATGTGTGGTATCCTCACACACTAGGTTCGAATGGACCCGGCGCTTTCAGCTTTGTGGGACCTTTCATAGTGGGCCTGATTAGCAGGAAGCTTGACCTCTTGTTTGTACTGTTTCAGGCTGTGAGGAAAGAATGCTTTGCGTAATCTCTTTTGTACATTAGGCCCTACAAACACAGGTGCGAATTGTCCCAGGCACAAGGCAGGCTGTCCTCTGCATACCCCCCTGCCATCCCTTTTTAATATGGATTTCTATCATCTCAAAGCCTTTACTCCATTGCATTAGACATGTTACAGATGAAACCCACCGCTCATTTTCTTTACAGAAAGAGTCGCTTGCAAGTCTGAAGTCTGTGTCCTAGATTTCATGGTGGTTTTGGGCATCTGCCTCCATTTTTTTCTTCACTGAAACCTTTCTTATGGGACCATATTTTGGCCACTTATAGCTTGTCACAATAATAGTGAAATCAAAGAATGTTTTGCAAGACCGACGCCTTACCACTTGGCTACCGCGCCTGCCTCAAAGAATGTTTTTGTTCTGCTTTAAGAGCAGCAGCAGTGATGGATAGAACGCCTGTGACTCACTTGCCAGACCTGCTGTCTCCCAGAAGGCTGTGCAGTCCGTCCTCACACACAGCGCGACTTTTTCCCAGAACTGACTTTTGTTGCAGATCATTTTTGTCATGCCTGCCTCTGTGCATGGGTGATCACTCGCACAAACTTGGTACTTTGGAATTGTCGGGAACGTCGCCGGGGTCCCCGACAGTGTCAGGACAGAGGTTGTCTTCTACCTCCGAGGACGCCGGGAGAAAGATGAAAACTCACGAGTCCGGTGCAGTTCCAAAAATGGCTTTTAATAGTACAAAAGCTCTTCCACAGCAATCCAATATAATGAACAAACTCTAGCTCTGGTCCGAACTTAGACCATACAAAAGAGCCTAAGTCTCGCACCAAAGAGAGAGGATGTCACCCGAGCTGAGTCCTACCCAGAAGGAGCAAAAGGCCAAAGAGCAAAAGGCCAAAGCCAAAAGCCGAAAGCCGCAGGAGCCAAAAGCTGAAGGCTGAGGAACCAAAAGGCAAAAGGTGAAGGGGCCTCAAGTCAGCCCCTTATATACACCAAAGTAATCCAATCGGGAGGTTGTTATGCCAACAAAGAACCCTAAACAGAGTGTAGGGCCACACCCTATTACAGGTATAAACAAAGGTTACACCAAGGACTAATCCCGAGATTATCTCTTATGTAAAACACTGGAGAGAGAGGGGCTGATATAAAGTAATACATCTTAACTTCATGAGCTTCATGTAATCTAGATGGTACCCACAAGGTCCTTATTATTATCTGCACCAGTGTGATTCTGAGTATCTTGTTCTCGTGCTGAAAGGGTCATACTCGCCTGCTTAGAGCAAACTAGTATGATCCTTCCTATAGTCTTCCTTTAGTCTCAGCGTAGCCAGGGTGGTAGTCTCCTGGTAAATTCTAACTGTCCCACGTTGGGTGCAGTGGGTATAAAGAGGAGCTGTGCCCAATCTAGAAAACATAGAAGTCTTAGTAGATGTATAAGTCAGAAGTTATTCAATCAAGGTGACTTCTGTAACTGCCACACCCCTCTAGCAGTGTTTACATAGAAGAGAGATCTCATTAGAATGAACCTTGGCTTAAATAAGATTAAGCTGGGAGTGAGCAAAACAACAAAACTCCCAGATTAGCTAAACATGTCCTCCAACATGGAATGATGGGTGTTCTCTGTTAGAAATGCTGCTTGGTTGTCAAAGATAGCCAGGTTACAGTAGGATACACATCAATCAAGGTAAGGTAAAGACAGAGTGGTATTGGGGCTGGAGAGATAGTACAGTGGGTAGAGCCCTTGTCTTGCCTGTGGTCAACCTGGGTTCCATCCCGGTATCTCCTGTGGTCCCCTGAGCACCACCAGGAGCAGTTGTTGAGTGGAGAACCAGGACTTACCCAGAGACATTGCCAGGTACTGACCCCAAAACAAACAACCTCCCCCCCCAACCAAACAAAAAGACAGGGTGGTGTAAGGTTAGGTGTGGGGCCAGAGAGCTGAGCCTGTCCCATGAGCAACCTTGTGCAAACTGCCCAGACCTTCGGAACCTCATACTCCTTTATGGTAACACATACGTACATCACAAGAGCACATATGTTTCTATGGGTAATGGATAAACTGAGAATATCACTGCCAGAAATGTGCTTTTTTTTTTTTTTTTTTTTTTTTTGTATTTTAGACTAACTCGGCTACTCCTGGCTTAGTGCTTGGTGGCCCATGTAGTGTTGGGGATCAAACCTGGGCCTTCTGCTTATAGTATGCCCTCCAGCCTGCCGATTCTTTTTCAGTCCACAGAATCCATTATTGAGTAGGGCTGCCCATGGTGGTGCTGGGGTGGGAATACTCCCCCACAGTGCTGAGAACAGTGCAGGGCTGGATGAGTGCTAGGTCTAGGTATATGACCTCCCCATGCCCACAGTTTGCTTTTAAGGAAAGCAGATGATGGCAAGAAAGTATGACTGCAGAGAGCAACTGTAGGCAGTCAAGCATTCAGTTAGCGCTGAATATGCAAGATGTATTTGGGACTTTCCTAAGCTAAGTAGCTCCTTTCAGTCACTTAGAGATTCTCTATCCTGAGGCAATAAAAAGTTCAGGTATTTAAAAAAATTGATTCACAATGCTGTCTTTCTCCTGTCAACTCTGGGATCTTGCTCATTAGCAAACGGAAAAAAAAAAAAAAAAAAAAAACACAACGGACAAAAAATGATAAAAGTGTTTAAAGAGGAAGTCATTTAATTATTGTGACAGTGGCTAAGGATAAATGAGATGGCTATGACGAGGAAATCATTTCTAGGGTTAGAGCAATAATGCAGTGGGTAAGGCGCTAATCTTGAATGCAGCCCACCTGAATTCCTATCCCTGGCACCATATATGGTCCCTTGAGCACTGCTAGGAGTGATTCCTTAGGTAGAGACGGGATTAAGCCATGAATACTACTGGATGTGCCCGCCCCCCCCCTGAAAGCAACAAAGATAGAAATCATTTCTTGAATAATTCAGCTCTAAAGCTTAGGGCACATTGAACCTTCTTAGGCAGTTTTATGATTACGTTATTAGAGGAGAAATAATAATGCTTATTGAAGGTATTAGAAATCAGGGAAATTATGAGACCTTCTTGCCTTTCTCTTGCATTTTTTAGCCTGGAAGAGTACAGTTACAGCCATTTATCCAGTTTCTCTTCCATTTTCAGGTAAATCTAGTAATGTGAAATCCAAACCATGTAAATAAAACTTGATATAGGTCTGTGTATTTCTGGGGGAGGGGGAGGAACAGAGAGAGAGGGGGAAGATAGGGGAATGGTGAGGGACAGAGACTGACTTCAGTGAGCCGAAGCCTATTTTTTTTCTCACTCTTCTAAAACACCTTCATGTAGTCTTACCGTCCAAATTTTGACCATTTCCCCTCTTGACTGTTTTATAAATGGAGAAAAAGGTCAGCTATCACTTTGAAATATTTTTTTATTACTTTGTGCTGCTGTTTAGTTTTGAGTTTTAGGCTACACAGTTTGTAAAGGGCTTTTTATAGACTATGTATTGTATTATTAATTCTGAATTTCTATTTGTCTGAAAATACATTTTATTTTGTTTTGAGATCACACCCAGTGGTGTTTAGAGGCTACTCCTTTTGTGCTCAGGGTCACTCTTGGATACTTGAGGGACCATGTGGTGCAAGGGATGCAATCTGGACATCTTGCATGCAAAGCATTGAGCTATCTCTTCAGCCATCTGCCTAATGAATTCTGTCTGTTCAGAGGCCACAACTGGTGGTGCCTAGGGCCTAACTCCTGGTTCTGTGCTCAGGGAATACTCCTAGTGGTGTTCAAGAGACTGTATATGGTTGAGAGTCCCTTTTTTCCCCACATCCATGCCAGCACCAGTTGTTCTTGCTGTTTTGGATGTGTGCCAGTCTCTGTGGTGTGAGATGGTACCTCATTGTTGTTTTGATTTGCATCTCCCTGATGATTAAAGATGAAGAGCACTTTTCATATGCCTTTTGGCATTCGAATTTCTTCTTTTTGGAAGCTTCTGTTCATTTCTTCTCCTCATTTTTTGATGGGGTTGGCTGTTTTTTCTTGTGAAGTGCTACCAGTGCCTGATATACCCCTGGATGTTGGAGGGAGTGCCGACTGGTCCAGCCCTTTTGAAAACAATATGGGCATTCCTCCGAAAACTAGATATTGAGCTCCCATTTGATCCAGCAATAGCACTCCTGGGAATATATCCGAGAGACCGAAAAACACATAGCAGAAACACTATATGTACTTCTTTGTTCATCTCTGCACTATTCACTATAGCTAGAAACTGGAAACAACCTAAATGCCCGAGAACAGAGGACTGGCTAAAGAAACTGTGGTTCATCTACACTATGGAATACTATGCAGCTGTCAGAAAAGACAAAATTATGATATTTACCTGCAAATGGATGGACATGGAGACTATCATGCTGAGTGAAATTAGTCAGAAGGAAAAGGACAGATATAGAATGACTGCATTCATTAATAGGATATAAATAGATACCAGTGCTTTACTAAATGTGGGAAATGGTAATGGCAGATTAAAACTCACCATTGAAACACAAAGAGACTTAAGTGATAAACTCTAAATATCTGCAGGGCTTGCCACAATGTGTAAAATAAGAGGGAGAGAGATGCAGAGGCAGACAGAGAGAGAGACAGAGAGAGAAAGAGAGGAAATGGGGCTGTCTGCTATTGAGGCAGCCTGGGGGGTGGGCGGGAGGGGGTGGGGTACATTGGTAGTGGAAATGGGGCAGTGGTGGAGGGATGGGTGCTGGAATACTGTATTACCAAGAACCAATTATGAACATCTTTGTAATTGTATGTCTCACGGTGGTATAATAAAAAATTAAAAAAAATAAAAAAAAAAGAGACTGTATGTGGTGCCAGAAATTGAACTGGGCTTGGCTGCATACAAGCAATGGCCTTCACCCCAGTATAGTTTCTCTGTTAGACAGCACGTTCAGTCGAATAAATTTTAAGTGTTTGATGATATCATTGTGGTCATCATTGTACAGTGACCTCTGATCCAGAGTTCTCTCATAGTTAGTCTGAACCACTGGAAAAGCCATTTAGTAGGTTTTTACACTCCTCAGATTTATTGAGAAAGTGTACAGCTACTATCAGTCTTTTGATTTGTTTCAATTTATGAGTTCCTTTTATAGTTCATAAGACAACTCTAAGACGTGTAAGGGACTTGTAATTTATAGCCATTGTATGTTAATCCTCCGAAATTGTAGTCTAGTTAGATTGTACGAATTATGATGGCACTTGTAAGTTGTTTACACTAAACATCATGATAGATATACATGTCTTCCTTTGAACAGTAATAAAAATAGATGCCTGTCAACTTAATTTATTACCAGTCATGTTCATATTTTAAGCTCTTTATTGTGAAATAAAGTTTGACCTAAAGATTATGGTTGCTGGAGATTTGACAGCAGCCAGGACCATGGTAAAATATTGTTAAGGGCCTCCACCACCATAATACAGGCTGGAAGCTTACATCAAAGGTTGTTATATTAGGTGTCTGCCTTAGACATAGAAATAATTCAAGCTATCTTTCTAGTGAGAGCTCTGAGAGGTCTGTGCCAGGTCAGGAACTCGCTTGCGTCCCATCCCGGCGCTGTGTCTAGACCCGCATCCTGTCTGCTCCAGGGCAGAACTTGTGTCCTGGCATTTATAACAGATAAGTGATCTTTCATTCTATAGCAGGAACAACACCCAGGCAGTGAGCAAGGAAGCCTGTTACAGAGACCCTTGTGGAGAAGGATGGATCACACATGAAAAGTGGACTTGATGTCCACATGCATCCATAGGCAAGTGGAGTACTGCAAGTTGTAAATGAGTGCTTTGAGCGTGTGGCACTGTTAGTATTTTTGCAGCATCCTGACCTCTTTACACTGAGTCCAGAGTAGTAGTGCCTGGAAATGTCCCCAAGCATATTCAGATGTCTCAAAGGGAGCAGTCCCCTATACTTGAGAACTGTGGGACTTGTGTGCACTGCTGGTGTGGGAGACTGATGGGCATATAAGAAATAGGTACTGAGGGCTGGAAAGAAGACTACGGGTAGGACACGGACCTTGCCTGTGGCTGACCCGGGTTGATCCCGGCATCCCATATGGTTCTCCCAAGGCTGCCAAGAGTGATCCTTATGTGCAGAGCCAGGAGTAAGCCCTGAGCTCTGCTGGATGTGGGGCCCCCCACCCCAAGAAAGAAGTGTTGCATGCACACTGTAGGATGGGTGAGGCCTGAGTCGTAGGAATGCTATGAAAGCAAATAGTGGGAGGAGTGACTTCCACTACTATTTCAGTTCTGTCTTTGAGTCTGACCCTTAACTGTACTGAAGTACCTGTTGAATAGCTAATGCATTTGTGTATTATGAAAATCCTGACTTTCCATATTACTTTCAAAAGTTTGCGTGGGATATGGGCCATTTCCTGTGATTCTGGGGGTGTATGGGAATGTACCTCTGGTGCATTGTTTGGGGTTCAGTGAACCACTGCTAGTGATTGAACTTGGGCCTCCTACAGGCCCTCTTGTCCTTTAAACTATCTCTGACCCTAAAATTATCTTTTAAAGTTAAATGTAACAAGTATTGAAATATCAAAGGCTAGGGGCCGGAGCGATAGTCTAGCAGGTAGGGCGTTTGCCTTGCATAGCCAACCTGAGTTCTATCCCCAGCATCCCATATGGTCCCCCAGCACTGCCAGGAGTAATTCCTAAGTACAGAGTCAGGAGTAACACCTGAGCATTGCCAGGTATGATTCCTCTCCCCACAAAAAAAAATTATCAAAGGCTTGATCACTTGATCACTTGAATCCTGTTAGTCATCGATTTGCTTGAACGGGCACCAGTAACATTTCCATTGGACCCTATCACGTGCCAATGTAGCCCAATGGCATCTGGTTGATTCAGGAATATGAAGAGCCTCAAACCCTTCCTTCAGGGTTTTGACAAGGAAGTCTGACCATCTTGTAGGTGGGCGGCCACGTGATCTTTTGATATCCCATGGGATCCAGTCGGTAATGGCTCTAGTCCAGCCGTTGTCTCCAAATCGCATTACATGTCCAGCCCATCTGATTTTTGATGCCTTGGCAAACGAGACAGCATCCCTGATTCTGGAATAGCGACGGAGGTCGGAACTCCGGATTCCTTCTCTCACTTTAGTGAGGCGTGATATTCCAAGCATAGCTCTTTCAATTCCTCTTTGGGAGACCCGAATAGCATTCTCATCCTAGCTTCCGTAGGGCCCAGGTCTCTGAGGCGTGTGTTAATGCAGGGAGAACGGTGGAGTCAAAGAGATGTGCCCGAGCCGGAGGTTCTTTGTCCTTTTTAGCTGTTTCTTCAATGCCTTTGAAGGCATTCCATCATTCCATGCTGCTCTCATCCTTCTGCGCAGCTCAGGTTTTAGGTCGTTCATCATGTTGATTTCTCGACCTAGGTACACATAACTGCTGCATTCAGAGATGTTTGTTCCATTGAGAGTGAATGGGGCCTCTGGGACTAGTTCATTTTTCATAAACATGGTTTTCTTTTAGATTCAGCTGTAGACCTATCTTTTCACATTCTCGGTTGTAGTCAGCCAGCATTTGTGCCACGTGGCTAATGTTTGGTGTTATTAGAATGATGTCATCAGCGAAGCGGAGGCGGTGTAGTTGCCGACCATCTATCTTCACTCCCATTCTTTCCCATTCTAATTGTCGCATTTTGGCTAAGATCAAGTGTAGTATCAAAGGCTTGTTTTATTTTATTATTTTTTAAATTTTTTCAAAATTTTATTATACCACCGTGAGAAATGCAATTACAAAACTGTTCATGAATAGGTTTCAGTCATACAGTCTTCTAGCACTCCATCCCTCCACACGTGCACATTTCCCATCACCAATGTCCCCTTTCCCCTCTCCCCTCCCCCAGCCTGCCTCTATGGCAGACACTTTTCCCTCTTTTTCTCTCCCTCTCTCTCTCTCCCTCTCTCTCTCTCTTTCTCTCTACTACTCTCTCTCCCCTCCCTCTCTCCCTCTCTTTTCTCTCTCTCTCCCCCTCTCCCTCTCTTCCATCTCTCTCTCTCCCATTTCTTACACATTGTGGCTTGCAATACATTTAGGGGTTATCATGTATATCTCTTTGTCAAAGGCTAGTTTTTAAAAATTTTTTTTATTATACCACCGTGAGACATACAATTACAAAGGTGTTCATAATTGGTTCTTGGTAATACAGTATTCCAGCACCCATCCCTCCACCACTACCCCATTTCCACCACCAATGTACCCCACCCCTCCCGCCCACCCCCAGGCTGCCTCAATAGCAGGTAGCCCCATTTCCTCTCTTTTCTCTCTTTGTCTCTCTGTCTCTGCATCTCTCTCCGTCTTATTTTACACATTGTGGCAAGCCCTGCAGATATTTAGAGTTTAAAACTTAAGTCTCTTTGTGTATATTCAATGGTGAGTTTTAATCTGCCATTACCATTTCCCACATTTAGTAAAGCACTGGTATCTATTTATATCCTATTAATGAATGCAGTCATTCTTTATCTATCCTTTCCTTCTGACTAATTTCACTCAGCATGATAGTCTCCATGTCCATCCATTTGCAGGTAAATGTCATAATTTTGTCTTTTCTGACAGCTGCATAGTATTCCATAGTGTAGATGAACCACAGTTTCTTTAGCCAGTCCTCTGTTCTTGGGCATTTATGTTGTTTCCATCAAAGGCTAGTTTTAATAATGATCTCATGGTAGCTACGGAGTATAGTTCTTCCATCGTATTACTGTGGATGTGCAAGGCTGACGGGAGTGGAAGAATTGGGGCTTACATGGCAGAGAAGGCTCAGCAGTTACTTGCTTTGCATGTTATATTTATTCACTTGATCACTTGACATCCGTTATTCATTGAGTTGCTCAGCGGGCCCCAGTTACATTTCCATTTGACCCTATCATGTGCCATTGTAGTCCAATGGTATCTGCTTGCTTCAGGAATACGAAGAGCCTCAAACTGTTCGCTCAGGGTCTTGACGAAGAAGTCTGACCATCTTGTAGGTGGGCAGCCACAAGATCTTTTGACCTCCCGTGGGATCCAGTTGGTAACGGCTCTAGTCCAGCGGTCATCTCCACATCACATTACATGTCCAGCCCATCTGATTTTGATGCCTTGGCAAATGAGACAGCGTCCCTGACTCTGGAACAGCAACGGAGGTCGGAACCTCCGATCTCTGTTATATATATTACTCGTTATATTTATTACTATTACACTAGGTTTAGCTGCTGAAAATTCTCCACTTAATTTCTGTGAGAGTGATTTTGCAAACTAACAAAAAGTTGATAAATTTTCTAAAAAGCTACAGTTTGTCTGTTTCTCAGTAGGAAGCATTTATGCATACCCCAAATGCAAAGGTGTTAATACTTTCTCATGTCTTCATTCATTTATTCATTCATTCATTCATTCATTCATTCATTCTCAAATATTATTACACCACTTTTAGACATACAATTGCAAGATGCTCATGTAGAGATTTGGTTCTACAGTGTTCCAACACCCATTCCTCCATCCAAACCCATCTCCCATCACCAATGTCCCCACCTCCCTCCCCCTCCCACACCTCAACTACTTGGCGGGTTCTGTATGTCTTTTCTCTCCTCTCTATCTCTCCTTTCCGCCTAACTTTCCTATACATCATGGAATGCAGTACATTAAAGGACATAACTGTTTCCACTAGTTTGATGGACCATGGGCCACGCGACTTAGGGGCCTCATGGTCAGCGTCTGGACAGCGAAGGTGGCGGCTAATGTGGTGGGCGAGTCTCATCCGGCTGCTTCCGGGACCCCCAGAGGTGATGGGCCCACTCCTAAAATCCCTCTGTCCTCCTGGGAGCCCCATGGTCAGCTGAGCCTGGGGAGAGCCGAGTTCCAGCTTTCCCAGTCGCATTTGAGACTGCATGCTATGGCTGGTCGCCCCAGAGCAGCTCCTGGGCAGGGCCACCAGGCTTGAGAAAATGGAGGGGGGGAAGGGCTGACCCCTGGCTGCATCCGACGAATTCCCAGTGATTACCGCTTCTGGGAGCTGCCAACCTGGACTCCGAACTCGTTTTGCTCTGTTAATCTGGTCTTGAGGTAGCATCCCAGCATCCGGACAGCGAAGGTGGCGGCTAGTGTGGTAGGCGAGTCTCATCTGGCTGCTTCCGGGACCTCATGTCTTCTTATGTCTTGATCTGTGGTTTAAGTTCAAAATCATGACAGTAATCTTTCTAAAACACATTCTGACTTTTGAGGGAAATGTCAAAGTAAGGGTCTACAGCACAGAGAAGAACAAACACTTGATCTTTGATGGTTATCGACACTGTATTTTGCTTCTTGTGCATGGGTATGTCCATCCTTTAAAGCTCTGTTCCTGGGGGCTGGAACGATAGCACAGCAGGTAGGGCATTTGCCTTGCACGCAGCTGACCCATGTTTGATCCTCGAATCCCATATGTTCCCCCGAGCACTGCCAGGAGTAAGTCCTGAGCGAAAAGCCAGGAGTAACCCCTCAGCTTTTCCGGTGTGACCCAAAAAGCAATAAATGAATGAATCAATGAATGAATGAATAGATAAAATAAAGCTCTGTTCCTTCCCTAGTGTTCAGAGGGTGTCATTGCACTGTTGGAATTTGCCATTGATTGGACTGTGACATGCTGGCTGGAACTTGCAAATTCACTTGTAAATTAGCTGTTGTAAACTTGCATGTATTGCCCCTTGAGGTGTTGAAGGTGTGGCTGTGGTGCCCTGCTGCACCAGCAGGTGGCAGACAGGAGACAGGCCTGTCTACACCCAGGGCTCTGCCCCCGTGGGCCCTGGATGGTTGATCGTCTGACATAGAAAAAGACTGGGCCTCCTGGGATGAACCCAGAGCTACGGCAGAGCCTGGCAAGCTACCCGTGGTGTATTTGATATGCCAAAAACAGTAACAATAATGGACCTCATTCCCAACGAATGGAGACATTACTGGCGCCTGCTCAAGCAAATTGATGAACAGTGGGAAGACAAGTGACAAGTGACAAACTTGTCTGTGGTATTTAGCCTCTGTACAATGCACTAATGTCAAAGTGACTGGTTGGCACAGAGCCTTGGTGCAGTATGCGAGGAGCACGGTGGGTCCGTGGGTAGGATTTGAAGAAAAGGAAATAAATCAGTTGACTGAGAAACAACAGTGTGACTGAAGGCAGCCTATGTACAGTGTATATATTCTTCATGTCCTCTGCCTGGTACACAGCTGGCCCTGACTCAGCCTTCCACGTGAGAGCACCTTTCAGTACTGCACAAGCTGCTTTCCTTCAGTGGGCGACGGGAGGCGGCATGCCAAATCTATCTTACCTAGTTAGAAACAGTTTAAGAATTCTTTTCCTAATACATTTGAAGATCAGACATGATTGCTCATTCAGTTTCCTAATATTTAGAAAAACAAACTGACTTTGGGCACAAATCCAATCGTGCCCAGCTGAGTTAAAGATCCTCGGCGTTTTCCTTTACTGTGGGTATCGTTTATCTAGTCTGTGACGACACTTCATGGTTTCTTTTTGTAAACAAATTATGCACAGTGGTTCATTAGAGGAAAAGGTACTGTGAATGCTTGTAGCGTTTATGTCCTTGCAGTCAGTATGATGCATTCAATAAAATAAGATTCTTATTTTTTTAAAAATTATATTATACCACCATGGGATTTACAATTACAAAGGTGTTCATGATTGAGTTTTTGTTTCTTTAAAGGAAAAAATAAAAGACAATAAGTTTAATGACCACTTGAGTCCTGTATGTTTATTTGTTCCTTCTATAATCCCACTGATTTTTCTGGTCAGTGGGATTATAACGTAAAATGCAGTAGGTGGTATAAAAACTTTGTATGATTTTAAAAAAATCTCAAGTAAATTATTTTTTTCTTTTTGGTTTTGTTTTTGTGCTGCACTTGGCAATGCTTAGGGCTTACTCCTGGCAAATTAACTCCTGACAGTGCTCAGGAGAAAGATCTGTATGCCTGAAATTGAACCTGGGTCAGTTATGTGCAAGGCAAACACCTGCTTTACCCACTGTCCTATCTCTCCAGGCCCCTTACGTAGCATTTTTATTTGCTGTGAAAAGAAAAGCTGAACATCAAGAATCAGTGAGTCACTGATATTTTCTTTAATCGATGATGAATGGGAAGACAGTGATGTAGTGATACAGTGATACTAAATATATGTGAGATTTGAATTGCTAAAGTGTGAAATCCCAGACCTAGAAATATTTTATAGGATACTTACTTTCAGTAGCCTATTTTAGACTTTATTTTGATAGAGTCGTCTTAAATAAATTAGTAATGAAATGTATAGTCAGGCTGCTTGGGCTTTAATCCTAGATTCTCCATGAATCTTAGGTAAGCAATTTGACTTTTCTGGACATTGTTTTTGTCATTTCTTAAGTGGGGATAATAAATATACCCATTCCAAGGGTTCAGTTATTAAAAATAAAATGTGTTTAGAACAACGCCTGGCTTCTATTGACTGTACTCTGTTAGAAACAAATAGTAGTTATATATAAATAGAAAGAATACTTCTTTAGTGATTTATTGGTGAAAATATAACCAAGGATTTATTTTTTTTCCTGATTTAGTATATCAGTTCCTGGAAAAGGTATTTATTAACCACTTTGAATGAGAGTTGCTATGATGAACAGGGTAAGCTTGTCCTTTCATAGGAGAGACTGAGATCATAAAATAATTACATAACCACTCAATTACATCCTTGCTTATGCCTCAAATTCATGGTATTGAGTTGTTCATAGAAAGAGGAACTGATGCAATTTGTATATGTGTAAAACAAAATATAAAGAACGTTAGCAAGATGAATACACCTGCATGGATATACACAGCATGAGAAGGCCTTTTCTGGTTGAGGTAACAGTGCCAGTCAACAGTGTAGATATTGATAGAAGAGATTTATGGAATAAAGTAGGCTTACCTGATTATGGAGGCTGAGAAGTCCCAAGGTGATCAGCCAGCTAGAACTTGAATGCCCATATATCAGTTCTAGTCCAGAGGCAGGACATTTTCCCTTCCTCCTGGGAGGGCCCAACTTTGTTCCATTCAGTACTTCAGCTGATTAGATGGGCCTGCCCACATTATGGGGAACATTCTGCTTTCTTCAGTCTGCTGAGTTAAATGTTAATCTCAAGAGACACCCTCACAGACCTACATGGGATAATGGAAATAGCAGAAATGTTGAGAAAATAGTGGGCCTGAAGTGTGGACTCTTCACAATAGTTGTGAGAGATTCAAATATGTTTTCTCACAGAATGGTATACAAATACAGAGTTTCCCCTAGTAGTTTTGTACCAAATAGAATAAATAGGATGGACACCACAGAATTATTCTAAGGGAAGGAGTGAAAAGGGTGTGCTTGAAGTCAGTGCGCTGGCTGAGTGATGTCCGTCTGGCTCATGGTATATGACAGTTTCACCTGAGAGCTCCCTGCATCTCATTCTGACTGGAATCATGTTTTATATAAATAAAGTCACATACTTCTTATTGTGCTATCTTCAGCTGTGGTTATATTTCCTGTCACAGATTTAAAAAATCCAGATGTTTATAGATGATGTTACCGTTTGATAAGTGTTTCATACACATCAAAATTATGATTACATCCATGAGGGCTAGATTAAAGTTCTGGACACATGCTCTATATGTGGAGCCCCGGGCTGATCTCTGGCTCTGTGTGGTGTCCTAGGCTCTGAGTAGTAAGCTGAGTAGCTCTGAGCTACAGTGTGGGACACGCTCAAAACCAAGCAAACTCGAAATAAATTATGAATTAGTTGCATAGATTGTGGCCTTAGATGATTTTAATGAATAAAGAGTCTCAAAAGTTATGTCTCCCAGTTTCTGCTGTTACAGAGAGGAAGTACTGTGGGGTATCCTCAAATATGTGTCCGACTGTATGCTGTTCCTGTCGTACCATCCCTCAGCTTCTGCCTTCGTTCTTGCCTGCCTTTTGCATGTTGGAGCTGGTTTAAATAAATACTGGTTTTCTATAGACCAGTAAAATAGGACCCAATTCTAAGATTCAATCCCATTGACCTTGCCTGGTCATGTGGCTGTTCCTGGACCTTTCATGTAACCACTTGTTGAAATATTTGATGTTCAATGTAGCCTGAGTTTGGGGAATGATCAAGATACTTTTTAAAAAAAGTCCGAAAAGCAGGCGCCATTCCCAGTGGTATAAGGGGCCAAGGCCTTTGCCCTTGATGCTCTAACTAGTGACTCAGCTCTGAAGTTGGTTGCTCAGCTGGGGTGCCTAGCACCGGGACTTAGTGGTGTTTGGGACCACCGTGGCTATCCCCAGTAGTTTCCAGAGAGCAGCGTGGGACCGATCCTACCATCAGTGTCAGCTTCCATCACCACGTCCCCACTGTCCCAGCCTGCATCCTTGACAGGCAGTTTTAGGTTTGGTTATAGTTTTGGTCTCATGCTTACAGTGGTTTAGAAATACACACAAACTCCCCTCTGTTCCTCTGATGTGCCTGAGGGCCCGCCTGTTACTTCTGTCCCTCAGCTCTTACTTCCTCCCAGTTTTATACATGGTTAAAGAAATGATCTTTCTATGAGCTTTTGTTCCAAGATGCATTTCTCAGAGAGAGAGGCGCTGGACGCCCGTTGGGATGGGCTTCGTAAGTCCTCTCTGTGAAGGCACGACTTAGCGTTTCATGGTTCCTGGCCAGAGTTCATGGATTTGTGTCCAATTTTGCAGCAAAATTAATTTCCCACAGGCAGTTTCAGAATCGTGGGACATCATTTTCAACTTATTTGCTGTGTTGTTGAACACTCGAGAAGACAAAGGCTCAGTGGACGTGGCACATGAGCATTGTTCACAGTTCGACCTAACCTCCCTCACCTCCCAGCCCTTTTGTCTCAGGGTTCTCAGAAGCAGCTACTAAAACCCTTTATGTACATAAAGTGATAAACTTTGTGGCCGACTTCCAGCCATTCTCAGCTCTCTGCTCATCTCTTCCTTTTAGTTGAATTTCTTTGACCCCATGAGAAAATATTTTTGCATTTGATTTAATATATCCTTTAGCTTCTGTTTATCACTAGTGAAGATGGAACGTTTCTGCTTTGTTTTTATTTTCAGTTTTAGTCACATCTGAGGAATTAGGTAAAGTGACAGTGTGGTATTAATGACTTTGTACCCATCGAGAGGAATTATCTTTCCTGTGATTGGGTAAATTGTATAAATGTGGTGCTTTTTTTTTTTTTTGGCACCAGAAATGCACCAGAAATGCATTTATGTAGATTGTTTTAAAGTAGTCTCTCTGCTTGGCAAAGTGAGACTGTTATCAGCTATATTTATGATTACTTCTGGACTGGCTCCAGTTGCGTGTAGAGACATTAAATGTACACATGACTCTGAGGACGTGTAGATCATTATGCCTGCATTTATTATGTAGCTGTTTTTATATTTGGACTGATTAATGAGTTTCTGTGGAGTAAAAATAGAAGTCATCCCACCAAACTGCTCTCTTGGTTCTCTCAGTGGACCCATTGCCCCTGGGATTGTGAAGGGATTCTGGTTTGCAGAGCTTATTAATGGCTTTTTACAACAATGACTGTTTCTTATTTTATCTGAATCAACTAATTTCTTAGAGTGGCTGGTAGAAATCTTAGCTATAGTGTTGTAGCTGAATCATATTTGCTCAACAAAAAATGTTGAGCATTTTTTCCTTGAGCCAGAGTGCAACTACAGCGGGTAGAGTATTTGCCTTGCATGCGCTGACTTGGGTTTGATCCCCAGCATCCCATATGGTCCCCCAAACACCAAAAGGAGTAATTCCGGAGTGCAGAGCCAGGAGTAACCCCTGAGCATTGCCAGGTGTGGCCCACCCCTCCCCCTAAAAAACCCAACTCCCAACCACTCCCCTGCCAAAATGCGTCTTGACATTTTCATCTGTCTATTAAAGGCAGAATGCTGTATTACTAAAGAAAAGTGTTGAAATCTTCTAATAAACATTTTTCACAGTGATCAGGTAATTCAGTGTTTTTAATTTTAATTCTTATTCATTCATTCATCCATCCATCCATCCATCCATTCATTCATTCATTCATTCATTCATTTATTTGCTTTTGGGGTCACACCCACCAATGCTCAATGACAAATGTATGTCTCCAAGAAAAGCCTTGATCTAATATTAAGAGTGTTTCATTAGAAAATGTAGGATTTGCATCCAAGGGACCTCTTTCTGTTCTTCCCATATCTAGTTGTACATCCCTCCATTGTTCAAAATCAGAGATAAGAAAGTGGATCAATGGGATCTGGAGAGATTGTGCAGCAGGTAGAGCCGCGTGCCTTGTAAGCAGCTGACTTGGGTTTGATTCCTGTCATCCATATGGTCTCTCCAGCACCACCTGGAATAATCCTGAGCACAGACCCAAGAGTAAGCCCAGAGCACCACTGGGTATGTTCCAAAAACAAAAAAATATAAGGAATAAGGATCAGTCAGTATCTCACATAGATCTCACAAACAAATATCCTGTGTTTTCATAATTTCCCTCCATTTTTTTTTATCTTTGATGAATATTGTAAGATGAACTCTCCTAAATATAAACTGATACTCTGATTTAAAATTTCCCCTTAAGAGTAAATTCTAGTAATTGTTACTAGTTCACAGGTTATACATATTTAATAGATTATTACATGTTGCCAAATTGTTGGTTCAGTTTATTGTTAGCATGTAATGGATGGATTTTCGGTAGTTTCATTTGTGAATTTGAAGTCAGGAAACTAACATGAACAGTTATGGAAGTTAGCTCTGCATGTTGGATTCCTGCTGGCCTAAAGCTTATTTAAATTCTTTCCTTCCCATTTTAATTTCTTAGAAAGGTAATAAATTTTCTCACAAGAGAGATTTTCCTAACTTCCCCATTGATACGGTTTAAATTTGGCCAGAGACAAATTTAAGAAACACTTCAAATCCACAAGGTTTTGTTTGTCATCTCTTCGTTTTCTGTAGTTCTGTTGAATTATGTATCTTTTAATCAGCTTTGAGTCACAAAATTAATAGCAGAAAAGATGATAATAGTGTCATACATGTTCTCACACTTGGATGGGAATGCGGGAATTGTGAGATAAAGTGAATCTGAGATACAAATTGTTTACATGTAGTTACTACAGTTTTAAGGAAGGTTTATATTGTCAGTTAGTTGAAAAGCTTATATTTATCGTCCTTCCTTCCTTCCTTCCTTCCTTCCTTCCTTCCTTCCTTCCTTCCTTCCTTCCTTCCTTCCTTCCTTCCTTCCTTCCTTCCTTCCTTCCTTCCTTCCTTCCTTCCTTCCTTCCTTCCTCCCTCCCTCCCTCCCTCCCTCCCTCCCTCCCTCCCTCCCTCCCTCCCTCCCTCCCTCCCTCCCTCCCTCCCTCCCTCCCTCCCTCCATATCCAGCAATGCTCATGGATTATTCTTGACTCTGCACTCAGGAATTATTCCTCAGGGACATATGGGATCCCAGGGATCGGATTTGGGTCAGCTGCATGCAAGGCAAATGCCCTACTTGCTGTGCGATCACACTGGCCCCATGTTATCATGTTCTTCATGTTAAAAACATCATAAATATCACACTTCTACTTGAGGGCAAACTTCTTTTGGTCTAGTTAGCCTCTATAATTATTTTTTCTGTTTTGAAAGTGTACTAGATAGTTTTTAAACATTTTTTTTTAATTTGGGCCCCACCCAGCGCTTTTCAGGGTTTACTCCTGGCTCTGTGCTCAGGGATCATTGTAAAGATGATGTGTATCTTAGGAGCTATTTCAGGTACAGAATGAACCCTCCCCTCCACCCTCCCTCCAAGTTAGTTACTTATAAAGAAAAACCTGAAAGATATTCAATAGTAGAAGTCAGTATTATTTGAGCACCGTAAGAGTATAGTTCTGTATGTTGTAAACTATCTACTATTTTTATTGTTATACATGAACTCTGCATGATACCTCTGAGCAAATATTTATATTCACAGACTGGTTAGAGCTCTAAGAATTTGTGAACCATATTTTAATCTGATATTAGTTAACTTTATTCTTCATATGATGGGTGAAATGCAATGTGTGAATTCAGAACAAAATAACGTTATCTGTTGCTCAGTACTAGAGTTCACTTTTATGCTGTATTTCACATGGCACAGCAGGAGTGAATTGTTTAATATCTCTAACTCTGAACTTCTGCAACCTTACTGTTAGGTACTCAGGTAAGTGTTGAGAAGCAGAAATTCTAAAAATAATTTCTGCAGATTCTTTCGGCGACCCCCTGGAGCAAACTGTTTGAATTCATTCCCCTTCTTTTTGGCATCGTTTTTCTTTGTCTGTCGCAACAGTGTTCCCATGGGTCAGAGAGATAGAGTTTCTTGTCCCATACCTTAGATTGCTTTATAATTGCCTTACTCTATAATGGAGACATATCCTGGCAAGGTGGAGGTAGAAAATATTCTGAAGAAATTGATCTGAACCTATTAGAAGGAGGGAGAGCAGAGGTAACATTCTGGAAAATGGTTAGTTTGACTAGATACGTTCTGTCAGTATGATGTGATATCATGCATAACGAGCAGAAATAATGAGACCCAGATATTTGTACTCAGCTACATTTTCAATCTGGTGATGAGTCATAGCTAAAGAAGTATGAAATGAAAAAATATGACCCACATCTATGTTATAAACCATTCCAAATGAATATGGTTTGGTTTTGGAATTTCTACTGTAGAACGGGTAAGAGAATGGGAGTTGTTCTTGATTTTCGTTTGGCAAAGGCCAGGTTGCATGCTAGCTGTGCGACCGTCATCAGTTTGGCAGAGGCCAGGTTACATGCTAGCTGTGCTACAGTCAGCAGATTAATTTACAGTCTCTGAAATCAGTTTCCTCAACCTTTTAAAAAAATGGGGGCGGGTGATAGCCCAGCAGGTAGGGCATTTGCCTTGCATGCGACCGGCCTGTGCCGGCCCGGTTCGATCCCCAGCATCCCATATGGTTCTCCGAGCACCGCCAGGAGTAATTCCTGAGTGCAGAGCCAGGAGAAACCCCTAAGCATTGCCAGGTGTGACCCAAAAATTAAAAAAAAAAATCATTGAAAAAAGGGTATTTTAAGGTATTTCTAGGAACCTATCAAGTCCTGCTCCTGTAATTTTGTTGTTATTGTTTTGTTTGGGGCCACACCCAGTTTGTTTTCTCTAGCACATAGAGAATGCCACAGCCCTTTGGGCAGTCTTTCTGCTGTGTATAGTTTTACCATTTCAAGTAAAGTGGTAGGAAAGTTCAAGGTTTAGAAATATACAGGGAACAGTTTACAATAATGATTTATTAAAATCAGAAGAAGAAACTTGGTTTTAATTCCAAACCCTTTATTGGGACTGAGCTATATGTTTGGCCTTGGGGAACTTTGTTTACTTGTAGCATTTGCATTGAACCCTGGGCCTCACATGTGCAGGGCAAGTGCTCAGTTGCTTTTCGAACTTTTAAAGCTATTCTCCTTGTCCTGAGAAACGAAACATTTGGAAGTTTTTCTCTTGCATCTGTGTCTTGAGAGCTGCAACAGCCTCAAATGCGTTGTGCTCTTTGACAAAATCAGAGTTCTTTCAACATTAGTAGATATAAGAACAAAGGTACTTTGCTCTACACTTTGTATATACTGTCTTTGTTGATTAATATTTATCTCATATTTGTACTTTTCCCCCTCTGCTCAGTCAAGGCATATGTAATTATGTGGTTTCTTGCTCATGTGATCTGGTGAAATTGCCTATAATTTGTCTACCAAAATATAAAACGTGTTTTCAAAGTGTGGTTCAGATACTTTTCACCTTAATTATTTCTGAATATTTATATGAAGTTCATTTCCTGTTCTTAGTAATCTAAAATTTTAGGAATTGAAATTATAATGAACAGGCTTATTTTTTAAATTAAGATAAATATTTTAATCTTTAAAAATTTTTTTTTTTTTGCTTTTTTTTGGGTCACACCCGGCAATGCTCAGGGGTTACTCCTGGCTTTTCGCTGAGGAATTACTCCTGGCAGTGCTCCCGGGACCATATAGGATGCCGGGGATCGAACCTGGGTCGGCCACATGCAAGGCAAATACCCTACCTGCTGTGCTATCCCTCCAGCCCCTTAATCAAATAAAATTTTGGGCCACTCTTGGTGATGCTCAGGGGTCACTGCTTGTTCTGCATTCAGGAGTTACTCCTGGTGGTGCTCAGGGGTCACTGCTTGTTCTGCACTCAGGAGTTACTCCTAGTGGTGCTCAGGAGTCACTGCTGGTTCTGCACTTGGGAATTACTCCTGGTGATGCTCTGGGGTCACTGCTGGTTCTATACTCGGTTCTACTCCTGGTGGTGCTCTACAGACCATCTGTGATGCTGGGAATTGAAGCCTGGTTAACCACGTGTAAGACAAATATAGTACAGACTACCCTCTGTACTATTGCTCTGGCCCCCAAATTAAAATGATTTTATCCCAAAATAATTAGTGTAATGAATGCACATGTACACAAGAGCAACGATTGAATATGTAGATCACTGTATCACTGTATCACTGTCTTCCCGTAGTTCATCGATTTGCTCGAGCGGGCACCAGAAACATCTCAATACATCCTGTCACATGTGAGATAGCCCAAGGGCATCTGCCCGCTTCAGGAATATAAAGAGCCTCAAATCATTCCATCAAGTCATGGAATGAGGTCTATAATTGTTACTGGTATTTGGCATGTCAAATACGACACGGGTAGCTTGCCGGGCTCCTGAGGAATATGTAGATAGATGAAGTTAATCTTTGTTAAAGCTGAAGTTAATCATTGTTAACGCTTACATTGCATGTGGTCAATTGTTGAACATCACTCAAGTGTTGAGTGACTGCTGCCTAATCTGTGTGGATGGGAACGGTCAGCAAATGGGAATTTTCTTTCCTACATTAGTTTCTTTGGATTTTCTTTTCAGACTTGCTTTTAGTTTTTTAGTGATTTACCAAGCAGGGTTAGAAAGTGGGAGATCAGGAGGAAGGTGCCAGTGAGAAAGGAACTTTGGGGTGGTGGCAGAGTAATGTTTTACACCAAAAGCGTAAAGGTTAACCCTCTACAAACCCTGTCACCTAAATAATAACAAGCTACTGTAATTTTAAAAGGAAAATTTAATGTGAAGTATGTGACAGTATGGTCCAATATCTTTCTTTTCAAATGTTTGTAATAAATACTTTCATAAAATGTCATTCTTTTAAGGTTCTACCTTTAGAATTATCTAGACATTTTGTTTTCAGTGAAATATCTGAACTTACCCTCTACTAAATTATCGATTTTGGGGGCCAGAGAGATAGTACAGTGGGTAGGGAGTTTGCCTTGCACTCTCTGGACCCAGGTTCAACCCCCCAGCATCCTATAGGGTCCCCGAGCAGTGCGAGGTTGTAATTTGTGAGTGCAGAGCCAGGAATAACCCTTGAGCATAACTGGGTGTGACCCAAAAAGTAAATTGTTTTACTATAGCCATTATTTTGATGATTTAGTATAGAAGTTGTGTTTTGGGGATAGGTACTGCTGTTGATTCTAATTATTATCGTAAGTCACATTCATAGTTAGATAAGAGGCCTCTGTGCCTGAAACTTAGCATGATCGATTCTACTTAATGTAGAAATGGTGAATCTTTGTGTCGTCTTCACAGGACATTTGTTATTACTTTTTATTATTGTTATTAAGTTTACTGTCATAGCTGCTAAAAGCAATGAGAGGGAGGAATATGTCTCTTTCCTTTGTTCTTTTTGAAGCATTTCCACATAAGCATGTCACATGCAAACTCATGTGTCATCACATGTTTCATTTCTTAAATTAAGTACAGTTAAGTCGCTTTTTTGGAGACGGGGCAATCTTTTTTTGCATTAGATAAGAAATTGTTGCTTCTATCTGTTGGTGCAGCTTAGTTGTGCCTGGAAGATAATTGGCTTATAATCTGTACAAACTGATTTTTGGGGGGCGGCAATTCACGTTTGATTTTAGAAGTAGGATGTTAAAAACCAATTTACTGACTTATTGGTTTGATTCTCTGAAAGAAGTGATTTACAGTGTTGCTTCCATACTTAAAGATGGTGCTTTTTATCAGTGATAATTATAAGAGTATTGGAAGGGGACTTTCTTACAGTATTCTCAGGTTATTATGAGTATTGGAAGGGTCTTACAGTTTTCTCAGATTATTATAAGAGCATTGGAAGGGGACTGTCTTATAGTATTCTCAGGTTATTATAAGAGTATTGGAGCGGAACTATTTTATAGTATCCTCAGGTTATTATAAGAGCATTGGAAGGGACTGTCTTATAGTATTCTCAGGTTATTATAAGAGTATTGGAAGGGGACTATCTTACAGTTTTCTCAGGTTATTATAAGAGTATTGGAAGGGAACTATCTTATAGTATTCTCAGGTTATTATAAGAGCATTGGAAGGGGACTGTCTTATAGTATTCTCAGGTTATTATAAGAGCATTGGAAGGGGACTGTCTTATAGTATTTTCAGGTTATTATAAGAGTATTGGAAGGGGACTATCTTATAGAATCTCAGGGTAAAGGTGCATCATCACCGACACTGTTGATTCCTTTGACCTTTTGATGGTCTTTTTCAGTACATATGAATTATCCTATGCTCTGGGCCCATCCTATTAACTGTTAAGAAATTAATAATTCATAAGTGAGATCATGGTTCACTTTATATTAAAATATTTTATTTATTTTCTCTGGGAAGTTAATAACTGGGGTTAATGTTCATTAAAAATTTCTGTCTAAAGGAGAGAACTTCTTATGCTTTCATCCAGAAAGTTACTGAGATTCAGGTGGAGGGCCAGAGAGATAGCACAGTGGGTGGGGCGTTTGCCTGGCATGTGGCTGACTTGGGTTTGATCCCCAGCATCCCATGTGGTCCCCCCAAATACTGCCAGGAGTAATTCTTAAGAGCAGAGCCAGGAGTAACGTTACCCTGAGCATCTCTGGGTGTGACTGAAGAAACCCTTCCCCCAAAAAATCAAGTGGATACTATGTCTTTAAAAATTGCAGCCTCGGGGCCCGGCGATAGCCCAGCGGGGTAGGGCGTTTGCCTTGCGGGCTGGCCTGTGCCAGCCTGGGTTCGATCCCTGGCATCCCATATGCTCCCCTGAGCACCGCCAGGAGTAATTCCTGAGTGCAGAGCCAGGAGTAACCCCTGAGCGTCGCCGGGTGTGACCCCAAAAAAAAAAAAAAAAAAAAAAAGCATAAAAATTGCAGCCTGGAGTCATCTTACTCCAATACCTTACATTCAAATGTTTTTTTTTTTTTTTTTTACCGAGAAGACGTAACAGTTAAACTCTGTCTCCATATTATTATACCAACTTTGATCTTTCATTTGGTATCTGCTAGGATTCATTGCATTATGAACATTTCTTCAGTTGTTTCAACATTCCCAATAAGGCCCAGGGAACTCCAATATTCTTATGGTCAAACCAATAGGAAGCTAGTTGTAGAAAGCTCTGCCTTGTTTGGTTTTGATTTTGGTGGTGCAGTGATAGAATGGGGTTGTGGCATGTCAGGAAAACACCTTAACTCTTGTACTAACTCTCTGGCACATCGACTTTTTTGCTTTAATAGGCACTTCTGTAGCATTTGTTGTAATCTAAAAGTTTAATCTTTTTTTTAAAGTATTTTATTATACCACTGTGAGATATACAATTACAAAGATTTACAATTAAAAAGTTCATATTTGGGTTTTGGTCATGCAGTGTTCCAGCACCCATCCGCGCTACCAGCGCCCATCTCCCACCACCAATGTCCCCGGGTTCCCACCCCCTCCCCCAGCCAGCCTCCATGGCAGGTTTTTTTATTTCTCTCCCTTTCTCTCTATCTCTTTCTCTTTTCCTTCCCTTCCAGATTGTGGATTACAGAACATACATTAAAGGGTTGTCATGTGTATCTTTTTGCCTGTATTTAATGCTCAGTTCTAGGTTGGTATTAGTACTTTCGACAATTGTTAGCACACTGTTCCATTTTCTGTCTTACCTAGCCTCTGACTCCCACATGTTTGTGATCATTTCCACCTTTGACAAAACCTCCTGATACATGTTTCATAAAAGTTTAATCTTAGTATTCATTGTAAGAGGTGCCTAACACCCAGTCTTAGAGATTGAGACTGCAGCACAGGAATATTTGGTAACTTGTTCAAGGTTACATAGTGAATCTGTGGTAAAGCCTGGATTTGAATCCTGACCTTTTAGCATCGAACTATACTGCATCTTACAGTTCTGCAATAACTTTTTTCATCTTTCAAGCAATATAATCCCAAATATTTGCATATTTTCTGTCTCGCTGATTAAGTAAAGATTTTGGTGGGCCATGATTGCTGAAAAATGTGTTACAAATGGGTTTCTGTTGATTTTATCCCTCAGTGAACATATCTTTAATAATTGGTATGGCTGTATGGCACCCCATGCCCTGCACACGAGTTTCGCTGGGTTACTGTGATGGCCTGTGGAAGTTCTGTTGGCTTAACTTCGCTTCTTGGTGCTTAGCGTCCTCCTTCCTACAATTCTTCCTATCTTTGCCCCCTTTCAGTCCATGTTGATGCTGGTTTTGTTGATAAAGAATGTTCACAAACCCAGAGTGATAGTATAGAAGGTGGGGCATTTGCCTTTGCACGCAGCCAACCCTGGCTTCAAACCTGGCACCATATGGATGTGGTTCTCTGAGTCCCCAATGAGTGATTCCTGAACACAGAGCCAGGATAAGCCCTGATCACTGCTAGGTGTAGCCCCAAACAGAAAACAAAACAAATCATTGTTAGTCTTTTGTACTTTTATGGGCATCTAAGCAGTGAGATAAGAGGATCCTTCACACATAGTTTCTGGATAACCATTTCTCTATTTTGGCTTCTGTTTGAGATGGTTAATTGGAAGTATAAATAATGCACCTTATTTCTTTATTTTATCTTATTTGTTTATCCAGAGAAACTCTTGGCCCAGTCTCCAATACATATGGGGTAGACAGACTGAGGACTTAATAAATTGGCTTCATGTTGCTTAGCACTTCTTCAACAGTTTATTTCATCTCCTGTCTTAAAATAAGAAGCAAAAGAAAAGCAAATTTTCAGTTCCCATATTCTTTATAAACGTTTCTGCTAAATATTCATTCAAGTTCGGCACTTATAGGCCCTACTCTTCACCCAAAGAAAGAATGTAATTCTATCGCTTTATAACAGAGGTCACCTTTCCTCCAGTGTTCAGCCCCCTGCTCCTAATAGCTCCCAAGATTTCACCAGAAGCCCATTATCAAAGTTCATATATCAAGGAATTTTCTGTTCTTGATGCTATGTGCATTGCCTTTGAGAATAGGCGATATTTATTCCTTTACTCCCCATAGCACTTTCACAGTCTTGGGTGTTTGTTACTTATTGTTGCTGCTACCAGCATAAAATATTTGTATTCATTTTTCTACGGCTGTGTTAGTTGCCTAAGTGACTTAAAACACAAGGTACTGTTTCACAGTTCAGAGCTTAGAAGTCAGAAACCAAGGTGCTGCATGTCTGTTCTCCCTCCAAGATCCTCCTTAGCCACTTCCTGGTGGTGAAAGCTAAGCCTTGATCATCCTTGCCTGGTAGACTTGTGGTTCTTATCTTTGTCTTCCTTTCATGTGGTCTTTTCCTGGTGTCTAGGTCTCTCTTGTCTTTGTGGTCATGACATCTCCCCCGCCATTTAGCATGTTTTAATCACTTCTGCCATGACCTTATTCCAAATAAACTCCCATTCTAAAGTAGTGGGAGTTAGCACTTGGCTTTTCCTTTTGAGGGAGATGCAGTTTAACCCCTAATACCCATATAACAATCCTAATGGCCACATACCAACTGAACAGCTACATCAAGTAGGTTTATCATAATTTCAGGATCTCTTTGCTAGTTGCTTTCTAATTGTCATTTAATTGTCGAAGACTGGAAATGTGCTTAGCCTCTATGGCCCCTGCCTCAAAGATTTTGAAATGAACTTTCATGTGAATAATTATATTGCCAGGGGCCGGGCGATAGTCCAGTGGGTAGGGCGTTTGCCTTGCACGAGGCCGGCTCATGCCGGCCCAGGTTCGATCCCCGGCATCCCATATAGTCCCCCGAGCACTGCCAGGAGTGATTCCTGAGTGCAGAGCCAGGAGAAACCCCTGAGCATTGCCGGGTGTGACCCAAAAAGCAAAAAAAAAATATATATATATATATATATGTATATATGTGTGTGTGTATATATATATATATATATATATATATATATATATATATATTGCCAAGGTAGTGAGAAACTGTTTCAAAACTATTGAATCAGCCTTTCTCATCAGCCAGATATGTTAAGGATTACCTAGGAATATCAGTTTAGTGGAGGAACTATACTAAGCTTCATGGATAGGCAGTAGCTCAGGGAATTAATAGCCTTAAAACCAGTTTTGCAAGTGTTAAGATAGACAACTTTTGCACAATTATTTGAATCATATCTGCCATGTTGCATGGTATTTTGTCATAGATAAAATTTAGCCTGTAGGAAGTTTTATAGGAACCTTATCCAACATGATAAAAATTCTGCTGATTAAAAATAATCCTTTCGGGGCTGAGCGATAGCCCAGCGGGTAGGGCGTTGCCTTGCACGCTGCCGGCCTGTGCCAGCCTGGGTTCGATCCCTGGCATCCCATATGGCCCCCGAGCACCGCCAGGAGTGATTCCTGAGTGCAGAGCCAGGGAGTAACCCCTGAGCATCGCCGGGTGTGACCCCAAAGAAAGAAAAATAAATAAATAGAATAAATAAAAATAATCCTTTCTTTGAATTTGTTACCTTAATATTACTCCATCCAATGGATATATCTGTAGTGGTGAGGAGTAGGTGTCTTAGCTGATAGTCTATATGTGTGTTCATTTGCCCACAGTTACATTAGTTACATTGTACATAATTTAAAACATAAAAGTACGTAAATTAAAGCATAAAAGTCACTAAAGTCTATCTTGAGGAAAAGTAGCTCAACCTAAGGGCCACTTTCATAGCTTACTTTTGTTTATTGGCTAATCTAGTTTTTGCTTTACAGACCTTTCAACCTTCAGTCACTAATAGATTTTTTTTCCCCTTTTTTGGATCATACCCAGCGATGCTCAGGGGTTACTCCTGGTTCTGCACTCAGGAATTACTCCAGGGACCATATGGATACCAGGGAGCCAGATTCATGCAAGGCAAATGCCTTACCCACTATATTATTGTTCTTGCCCCTAGATCCTTTTTATTGTTTCGCGGAGGGGCATATTCAGTCATACTCAGGGGTCACTGCTGGCAGTTCTATTTTTTTTTTTTCTTTTTTGGGTCACACCCGGCGATGCTCAGGGGTTACTCCTGGCTCTTTTGCTCAGGAATTACTCCTGGTGGTACTCAGAGGACCATATGGGATGCCGGGCATTGAACCTGGGTTGGTGGTGCACAAGGCAAATGCCCTACCCACTGTGCTATCGCTCCGGCTCACTGCTGGCATTTCTGGGGAGCACATGGGGTCACAGCTTAGCCTTGGGTTGACTGTACAAGGCAGATGCTGTACCTGCTGGACTCTTTGTCTGGTCCATCATGAATTGACTCGAGGCGGCGCAGCAATCCGGTTACAGCTGCTGTGCCTCGTGTGTTCTTTGTTTTGATTTGTTCTATGTACACAGTTCCCTATGAACTCTGCAGTAGAGTTCAGCATTTTATTTTACCATTTGTAAGTGTACAGACTACTGTCTCCAGAAGAAATTGAGTTTATCACTTTCTGAATGTTTGAAAATGTTGAACATTATCCTCAATTATGTGGTGACTAAGTATTTTTTGTAAGATACACTGAGGGTATGACTCAGTGTGATTCTGTGAGCTAGTGAAACGCTTCAAGCATTCGGCTCTATTCTGTTGTGTTTCAGTGCACCTGCAGGAAAGACATGGTGAAAATTTCAATGGATATTTTTGTGAGAAAGTTTCAGCCAGACAGATACCAGCTTTGGAAGCAAGGAAAGGATCTCTATACCATTGATCACACCAAACCCACTCCAGACTCCACCCCTGAAGTAAAAGCATGGCTGCAGAGGAGGAGGAAAGTAAGAAAAAACACCCAAGAGGTAATGATTTTAGCCCTCTTGTTCTTAGTAAATTAAAACAGTCATTGAACTTGATGGTCTCAAAGTTCATTTATTTTTTTTATTTATTTTTATCATAAGTTTATTTAACATATTGCTGAAGTGTTTAGGCATAATTTTAATGTTTGAGAAGTATAAGAATAAAGGAATCTAGGAGGCTATGGAGTATTTCTGAAATTGGCAGTATTTGGCAAGTAGAAACACTCATACTTCTTAGGCCAGAGTTATTTAACTGCTGTTCTGTGACTGGGGCTGGGACGTGGGTGTAGACATGTTGAAAGCCTCTGTCGTAGGGCCGCATATGCTGATGTGTTTGGAAATTGTATTGGTGCTTTCTGTTCATCTCTATATTTCTGCTAACTTCAAAAACACTGATTGTAACTTTTCTAAAAAATTTACTACTGATTTTTCCCTTGGCTTCAGTAATGTTTTTTCTTTATTGTCAAATCTGAGATTATGTTTTTGTCTTTAAAATGCCTACACTTTTGTTATATTTTATATACTCAGTTTTATTCTTTTAGTTTGTGTAAAGTGGACCAGGGGGTGTTTCTGCAGAATGGCTGTCCCTGTGACCTATAGTCTGCGTTCCTTTTAGGCTGGCAGCCGTTTTCAGAGGTTTAGGTTGTGTGGACATATTGCTGTGTGAAAGGCATTTCTTGGCGCACATGTCCTAGGGCACCCTTTTTAAAAATTACTTTTAGTTTTTAAATTTCATTCATCTATTTTTATTATAACACTGTGATATACAATTAAAAAGATGTTCATGATTGGGTTTTAGTCATACATTTTTCCAGCACCCGTCCCTCCACCAGTGCCCTATTCCCACCACCAATGTCCCCAATTTCACTCCTCCCTTCCCTAGCCTGCCTCTATAGTAGGCACTAGTCCTCTTATCCTCTCTCTCTCTCTCTCTCTCTCTCTCTCTCTCTCTCTCTCTCTCTCTCTCATAGGACGCCCTTTTTAAGTTCATATATTTCCCAGACTTAAATTGCAGTTCTTATTGTCCAGTGTTATTTAGTCATTTTTTTCTCACTGTGAAAGTAATATTTGTACATTAGGGAAAATTGTAAAGTAAGAAAACAGAACATTGAAAAAAATTACAAATCACAATCTAGAGATAACCACTGTTACTATTTGATATGCATATATATATGTATATACACACATTCTTGACATGTATGTGTATATATGTGTATGTATATTATATATATTCATATTGTGTAATATACTTATTTTGAAATTGGGCCACACTTTATTTGAACAATTTTTGTTTCTAATGTAATTATGTGCTATAGTGTAATTTTCAATGCCTACTTATATTTAAGAAATTCCTTTACTAGATCTTTATTCCCCCTACATCTGCTTTTTTTTCAATTTTATTAAGACACCGTAATTTACAAAGTTGTTCATACTAGGGTTGTTTCAGGCATACGATTATCCAACACTAGTTCTACCACCAGTGTCCCGCCTCCGTTGACCAATATTCCCAGGTTCCCTCCCACCCCCATCTCTGGCGACCTGGTCGGCATGGAATAGATTTTTCATATTACTTGCTCCAACAAAACCTAAAGGAGTACCAAGTAAAATTAATAGAAAATAAATTAGTAAAAGTCAAGTTTGTGATTATTTATTGTCAAATGATTTTAACTAATATGAATAAGATGTTAACACACTATTAAAATGTATAAAATAACTTTAGCAAGTTTGGGAGTATACAGACTTTTTCTTAATCTAGGAGAGAGCAGCCGTATGCACCATTAGACAGTGTCAGACTCTATGCCTCACGTTGGAAAATTTGCCCTGTTTTTTAGAGAGGCTCTTTCAAGGGTTCTTGCAAAGACGGATTTCAAGGCTATAAATTCCCTAAGCTGTAGCCTATCCATGAAATCCTGTATTGTTCCTTCAAATATAAATGATAATCTAGCTGGATGAACTATTCTTGGTGAGGTATTCATTTTGATGAGTTTTTCCTACTATATCCCTCCATACTCTTCTGGCTTACAGATGAGTTTTATTTGATAGGTCTGCTGTACATCTTATAGACTCACCCACACTTCTGATGTGTACTTTTTTCTCTTTTCCCTCCCTTCACATTTATTTTCTTCTTCTTGAGAATGGTTGTAAGTGAGGAACGTAGGAGTCAAACTTCTCTCTTCTAAAGACATATACTAAGGCATGTCAGATACCAGTAACAATTATAGACCTCATTCCCATGACCTGATGGAATGGTTTGAGGCTCTTTATGTTCCTGGAGCAAGCAGGTGCCCTTGGGCTCTACTTGCATGAGACAGGTCATATGGAGATGTTACTGGTGCCCGCTCGAGCAAATCGATGATGAACGGGAAGACAGTGATACAGTGACAGTAATCCATTAGTACTAAGCATAGGGGCCAGGATGTAGCTTCAGCATCACACAATGAGGTAATATCAGATAGAGTTAGGAGGTAAAATGAAACACTGCCCTTTCCATGTGTAATAGTATTAGTTTATGGGGAGTAGTATGCGCGCGTGTGTGTGCGTGTGTGCGTGTGTGTGTGCTCCTGCACAGTGTTACGATCTCAAACGTGGTGTTCTCTTCAGAAATTGCTAGTGAAACACTAATTTGGTAAATGTTAATCAATCTTACCAAAACATTTAGTATAGAAAGGAATAAATACTGATTTTGATTTCAGAAGAAATGCCAGTAGAACTCCTTGAGAATTGTTCTTTAATGAAAACCAGAATGCTCTGTTTTTGTGATCTGGTTGGTCTATAACTAACCCTAGTACATTTTTGACTCGACATAGAACAGAGATCTATGGCAAATGACTGCTTTGGGATGCTGTTCAGTAGGTTAAAACCATCAACAGGACTTCATTTGCCCAGAAAGTCCTCTTGCTGACTATGATGAACTTTTTGACTTGTTCATAGAAGCTTGTTGATATCCCTTAAGTATTATCTAGGGACATCAGCTGGAGGGAAATACTTTGAAATCTCAAGGAGTATCAGTCGTTATGTGTTACATGCCCTGTGTTTCTCATAATATTGTACATTTTTGCATAGGAAGGGCAGATCTCTTAACCAAAATGCGAGTAGTAGTGATGATTCTAGAACAACTACTGCCACCAGTAGCCAAAGTAAATTTACTGGATCTCCCCTTTATCTTAGATTTCTGTATCCTGTTATGGAATTTTGATGTGTCTTCATGCGTGTATACACTGAAAATCATGTCGCTTTGGTTTGATTTGGAATTATATCTAAATTGAAATGTTAAGAAATATTGTCATGTAAGGAAGGACTGTGTGACGAAGCTCTCAGTAGACTTGTTAAAAGTGCAAAAGAAAGAAAAAAAGGTGTCCATTCTGAATATAGTTTGAAAAAGAAACTAAATATAAGCAGTAGTTAATCTCTTTAGCTAATGATGATTTAACTTTAATTCCTAAAAATTATCATGCATCCTTCCAAATTTTAGAAAACTCAGGGAAACAAAATGCAAACTTAAATACAAACTTACATTTTACTAACAGCTTTATAGAGTTTTCCATTTCTTTTTCTTTCTTTACCTAAATTATACTTGATTTATTGACTTGGATTTTCTTTATTTCATTATGCCATACCTTACTTTATTTTCAGACTTTTTTTCAATATTGCTATAACATTCTAGCATTGCCTCTGCCCTCAATAAAAAGAATGTTTATTAATCAATATTTACAACGGTTGTAATTAAATTATTTAGCACGGCGCTATTAAAACTTACCATGTCAAAATGACTCTGTTCGGGGCGTTTATTTTATCCTGTCCATGGCAAACATGCTGCACTGACTGCATCTTCTCTTGTTCATAGCTTCCAGTGCGCTAGTTCTCAGTCCAAGAGACCTAAGAATGAGGAGGATGAGGAGATGTCAGCTGCAGTCAATGGGGCGGAAGACCCCAGCCCCACTTCAGTCTCAGATCACCTCCCAGGTCAGTGGAAAAGCAGAAGCAGCAGCCCAGCTGGGAAGCACAGAAGCTTTCAAAGAAGACCTCGGCCAGCAAGGTGCAGCTGGATCTGAACCTACCAAGCAGTGCCCTACTCTCTGGTGAGAACCTGACTGGTTATGTTTTACTTATCATCAGCAGCTGCTTGAGGATCTAACTCCTTGAATCGATGGTCCCTGGGACAGACAGCTTACTTCACACATGGCTTAAGCAATAATCCGAGGTCATAGGGTAACGCAACTTAGAGGTCAAGCGGATGTTTTAAAATTCAGGAGCACCACTACTGTGTGTGATGGAATTGACGGTCTGCAGTGTCTATTTGGTTTACTAAAAACGATTCTCAAATAAAAAGTTTTGGATGCAACTCAATTTGCACTGTAGAGTGCATTTTTGGGAAAGATTCTCTTGAATTCACATGTAAGAATGAAAACCAATTATAGATAATTCTTTGTAGATGCTTTACTTTGAACTTAATATTAAGGAGAAAATAAAGATTAAGGTTTTAAAAAAAGCAAACCGAGTTCAGCCAGTCTTGTGTAATCCGTGCATAGCCCGCTGGCTGCTTCTCCGCACCAGAGCCGTCATCTGTGAGTCTGAGCAGCCTTGACTTCCCCTTTCAAGCATATTTCTCTAAAATGGCTCTCATGCGTCGTCCCTTTGCATCTGTCGGCCCTTTAGGCCTCTTACTCATTGGACTTGCTGATAATTTTGGTCTCTGTTTCTTATCACCTATGTGGTCTGTCCTCGCTTAGGGGCTGCTTGGAGCTGCTGCCCCCGCTTCTTGCTCCGTGCACATCCCCTTGTCTGTGTGGACACGCGCAAGTCTCCTGCCTGCTTTGCTGGCTGCCACTCCAGTCACCTCTGCTTGTCTGTTCTCCAGATGGCAGTTATGGTGACCCTGTCTGTCTCTACCACCTTCTTGCTCTCATTTCACTGAGAAATGGAAAAACAAATCTTTGACACATAATCGGACATATAATCTGATCCCTGACTATTTCTTTCTTCTTACTGCATTTGGCCCTTGAAATCACTTGTTTGTAGAATGTAAGCCAACCCTTTTATTTTCACTGAGATTACAGTTAATTGGGGAGGAAGGTGGATAAAAATGTAATCAAAAATCAGTGTGTTAGGTTTTGTGGTAGAGGTGGCACAGGGTTTGCTGGTGTATGAAGCCAAGGCATGAAGTAGAAGGTGGAGCTGCAAGTTACTGGGGCTTACTGGGATTGACCCGTGATGGGTGGATGGAGACGACAGCAAGGTGGAGACGGTAGTGAAGAGAAGGATAAAAAAGGAGGTTTGCAACACCTGCAGGTATTTTTATAGGGAATCACCATCAGTCTTAGCACACAGGAATTAGTTTTTGTGAGTTACTGGGTGATTTAGGCCAAAGGCACCCAGTTTTTATGTAGCTATTTATTTCCTTGAATTTTGACCCCCCAGCTTTTGCAAATTGCAGAGTTCAGTTTTATAACTGTATGTGATCAGTGAATGATGCATTTGAGTGTGAGTGTGAGTGTGTGTGTGTGTGTGTGTGTGTGTGTGTGTGTGAATGTAGGGATGGAGAAGGGTAGATAGAGATGGCAGTGGAAGAGAAGTGCTTGAGATTGTCTTTCTCCTTTATGTTTTCAGTGTATGATACAGGATTAGGGTAGGGAATAATTTTTATGGGATCTGCTCCATGTTTACTACGTTTTCTATGTACAGCCTATGAACAGGGGGTGTTTCATCAGTAGTAGTTCTCAGTATCATGTTAGATGATGACAACTCAACTCATTAATAGTACAGTGCAAGATTTATTAAGTCTTTTGTTTCGCTTTTCAGGAAACAACTATTCAAATTCATGTATAAAGGAAGAAATAAAAACTGAGGTTGAGGGGGCCTATGCAATCACTCCACCTTCCAATCCCCATGAGGCTGTTCACTCTTTACCTGGTGGCCACTTGATGTCTGAAGAATCAGATCCACCCAGCTTTCGTGGCCAAAGTCACCGGAGTCATGCCTCTCAGTTGGACCCAGTAATACTGTGTTGAAAGAGGAAGAAGTGAGTGATACAGAGAATCACAAGAATGGCTTCAAACCTGGAGAAGACCCAGTTGTGCCCGGTGGAGAGAGAAATGGCTTCAAAGTCCCCAATGTATGTGGCAATATCTGTTTTTAATGTCTTCATTGTGTGGTAATAGTGGTTTTGAAGATAGCTGGATAGACACCAAAACCATGCTTTTAGGATGCAGGAAATATTTGATGTTGATGGATTTTAATCCTATTCCCTTTGATGATGTATAGTAACTCTTCTTAATGAGTTCTGGCTTACTAAATGATGATTCAGAGAATGTGAGACTTTGGCCACATTTCAGAGCTTAGGTTTTTATTTATTTTTTTTTTAAAGTTAATTCCCTAACTTCCCATATGGTTCTGTGGACACTTGACTCTATATCAAGTATAGAGTACAGAGCCATGAGTGACTCCTAAGCATCACCATAAGCGTGACCCAAAAATTAAAAAAAAAAATTAAACTTTCATTTTTTGATTTAAGTATAGATTCATAAGCAGTTGTAAGAAGTGTTCTAGAAAGATCTTGTCTGTGGATATTCCCCAAGGACCATCTTAGAAAACTACTGTAGGATGTTGCAATAATATAGTAGTTGATGGTCAGGGTGCAGAGTGGTTTTATCGTCCGGTGTTAACCAGGCCAGAAATGATTCACTCATGTTGTCCTGACCTCCCACTGCCAGCGGTCAGTAACTCTGGGTCTTTCGGTTAGGGCTCCCATGACTCTTTTCTCATGAACTCAGAGCATAGTCCAAACATGCTTTTCTGGATTCCCTCTCTGCCCGAAACTGGTCCTTTGCCACACCAAAATTGGATATCACGCTATAGTACTCAGCTTTCATTCTAATTCTTCTTAGTCTTTTGGTTTCTAGTTGTGTTTTTGTTTTTTGGCTTGCTGGCCATACCAGGTACTCAGGGGCTCGTACTGGCTCTGTGCTCAGAAGTGACCCTTGGCAAGTGATGAGGGAACTATAGGTGGTACCAGGGGTTTGAACCAGCCACATACAAGGCAATGTCGTACCTGCCTGTATTGTTTCTCCTGCCCGCCTCCCTCTTTTTTGCATGGTCTGTACAGTGTTAGTATTACATGCTTTCAGCATATTCTGTTACTGTAGTCTTAAGATTATGGGGATGGAGAGACAGTACAGGGGTTAAGGAACTTGTGTTGCATGCAGCCAGCCTTGGGGCCATCTCCTGTACTACATGTGTTCCACTTGGTACAGTGGATGGTGTACTGTCCACCAGGAATGACCCCTGAGCACAGCCAGGTGTGGCGCTAAACAAAAACAAGCTAACAAATGAACAAAAAATGATTGTAGCTGGTCCGATAAGTTATGATCATAAGTAATCATTGTAAGAATTCAGGATCCTCTTTCAGCTGATACAACTTGTTCTAGGGTTCAGGTGGGTGAGTCAGAAGAGCCTTGAGTATTTGAGCAGATGAATTGAACTGTCGCTGGACATGTTTGCTTCTTGATTGTTCTCACTCATTTTAACTTATATAAAAGGACTTTATGTGTTTTGAATAGTGATTAAATAAGGAGATAATTGTGTAATTTTTTTCTTATAAGTAGTTTTAAAATATCAAGTATAGATGATTCACCTATTTGATCTAAGAGCTGATCATTTTGTGAATATGTATTTTATGGGACTCAAAAAATATTTATCAAAATCATATGAGAAATAAAAACACATAGCTAATTTATTTGAAAAGTTGCCTAGGGAAATTTGAAAATAATGTTTAAATGCTAAACCCAATTTGCAACTTAATTTCATATGGGGATGAAATGGAGCCACGCCAGACAGTTGGCTCTTTGCGGAAGGTGAATGAGTCAGCTGCGTTTCAAAATTATGTTGAGTTTTGTTCTTTAAGCGAGATTGGAACTGACAGTAACTTTGCCATTTCCTTGCATTCGGTGGAGGAGTTCTGCATGCAGGGCCTTAACCTTCATCTTTTTGATTCCGCTAAACCAGGGCTGACAGCATGCGAAACCAGGGCTCGATTTGTTCTGCTGCTTCCCAGAGACATGGTTTATTTGCACAGTGCGGTCTTTCCCGCGTCATGGTGTCCTTTAAGTACGCCTTGTGTTTCGTGTGGAGGGGGTTTTAGTTGTTGTTTTCCTTTGGTTGGGGACTACTTCTGGTGGTGGTCAGGCTTCCTCCTGCCCCTGTTCTCCGGAATCACTCCTGGCAGGCTCTGGGGCCAGGTGCTGTGGTCTTGGGGACTGAAGCCGGGTTAGCTACATACAGGGCAAGCACCCCACTGCTGTTCTGTCTCTTTGGCCCCATTTTTATGTGTGTCTTACCAGTGTCTCTTAGAATTAAGTGTAAGATGTTGAGGATTCAGGTCCATACCCGAGCATTTGCCTGTCATGTGTGAGGCCTTGGGTTTTATGCCTGATCTGCAAAAAGAAACAGAAATACAGTATGTAGTGAATGCTCCATGCATGCTTGAAGTTGTGGGTTTTAACCAATTAACAAAAAAGTAGACATCTGGAGTTTTCTGTTAGTAGTAACTGCTTATCTATAACTGCACTCCACGTATTCTCTGTGAGATACTCAGAATC